>JAJMDG010000108.1:23428-48135 GCA_030565715.1 Hanseniaspora singularis (nom. inval.) | reverse complement strand
ATAAATTTATTTAAACAACTATAAACATTATAAAAATATTTAAAAATATATAAATAAAATAAAAACAACTGTAAACAAATAATGCACACATATATAATGTTAATATTATTTTTTATCGTAAATATGTTTTATTATTGAATATATATGTTAAAAAAAGATATATATATGTTTTATTTGAATAATTTAATTAAACCAAAAATTAAAATAGCAGCAAAAGCAACAGAAATACTATTTAAAACAAGTTGTTCTTCGCTAATAACAGCTTCCATTTTTTTATCATCAGAAGTTAACTTCTTTTGAGTTTTTAAATATATTTCACTCTTAACAGGTTCAATGCCCTTTGGTAAGTTTTCTTGAGTCATTTCTTCCATATATTGTTGAATTTTAGCAATTTGAATGTTTAATTTCAAATAGTTAGGATCTTCAACTTCTAATCTAGATTTAATAGATTTCAAATAGTAATCAAAAATTTCTAAAGTACCTTTGAAAGTTCTAGATTTTAATATTAAATAACAAGTTTCTGATTTTCTAATTTTAATATTTACTTTAGATAAAATATCTTTATTGTTGAAAATTAAAGACATAGTAGCAATAGCCATGACTTGAGGAATGCAACAGAATTGATATGAAGTTTGTTCATTGATACTACTTAAATAATTCAAAACATCAGTAACATGGCTTAAAGCATTTAAGACTAACTCATTTAAACAATAAACTCCATTTTGTGTGTTTTGTGGTTCATGTAAATCTTTTAAGTTTTCAGCATATTTACTCCAAATTTCTTTTGGCCAAAATGATCTTTTATCTAATAAATCTTCGTAATAATCTCTAGTAATATTAACTTTTTGTAAGAATAAACCCATAGATTCCATTAATTGCATATCCTTTTCATCTTTTAATAAAGATTCATTAGCAAATCCAGCTAAAACCATTAATCTAGTCAAACCTTCACCAACTAAACCAGCAACATAATGACAGTATAAATCATAATCTTTAACAGTTTCAACACCGTTTAAGTTAAAGTTATCATCTAAAATATAATCAGCCATACCGTTACCCATCTTTAATGTAATATCAGATAATACTTCTTTATATTCAGGTTTAAAAGAATGGTAAATATTTAAAATTTGATCAAATTCTACTAATACACATTTATCCTTTTCAGTTTCAGCGTTACCATTAAAAGTCCAATCTTTAGTTTCTAATTTTTCATGGAATTTTCTTAATAAAGGAATTTTAATACTAGAATCAATGGTCATATCATCTTCAACGGTATCTAATGCTCTTAAAATCAAGTAAAAGATCATTACAACATCCTTTAATTCAGGATGCAATTGCTTAATAACCATAGCAAATGATCTAGATGTTAAAGTCAATAATTCATAACATCTTTTCAAACTTTTATCACTGTCTTTAATTTTAATTTCATATGGATTTTTTTGAATATATTTAAGAATTAAAACTGATCTTAATTCAATTGGATGAGCCAATAGTTGCATTAATTTACCCATAATGTTATGTTTGATTTTGGTAAGAATGGTGTTTAATTTTAGATGATCTATAACTCGTTTATTTTTTATTAATATATATTTCTAAAGTAAACATTGATTTAAAAAAAAAAGAAAAAGAAATTGCAACATTGACAAAAAAGTAAAGTTGTTATATATTAAAAAAAAAAACCCTTTTATAATAAATTAATTTAAAAAAAAAAAATATTTACATCACATTAAAAAATAAGCATATTTTAATATATATTTTTCGTATATATAAATCTCCAAGTGAAAAATTTTAAACTTAAAAAAACAAGCTTATAAATGAAGGAGCAGAAAAAAAAAACACGATATTGACTATTATATCATTACGTGTATATTTTTGTTTTTATTAAATATATGTCATGTGACATACATTAATTTAATAATAGATTTTATTAAAAAAAAAAAAAAAGAACTTAAATAAATATATACATCATTAAATTTCTTCCAGATCAATTAACATCATGTTATTAATATTTTTAAGAGTACATTCAAGTACTAACTTACCATCATTCATAGTATTCATACCTGACCATTTGTAAAGATCATTGATGTTTTCAAATATATCGCAATTTGCACAGTTGTAGTGAACTTCTTTTTCTTGGTTCAAATCAAATACAATATCAATTTCATTTTGTTTAAGCGTTTCTTTATTAGTGAAATTTGAAGATCTTAATTTTTTTATAGTGTTTTTATAAGTATCATTAGAGTGTGTTATGATCAAACCTGTCTCACCACTGTTTAATTTGTTATAAATGTTCAGATAAACACATTCATGAGTGCTATCAAAAACAATTGTGTCTATGACCCATTCAATTTTACCATCATCCTTTATACCATCAACATCAAAATCTCTTAAAAATTGTATACCTATTATATTATTTCTACTAAATTTTGTATAATCTATAGCGTTTTTATCCAGAATATATTTAATTAATCCGCTGATGAATCTTGAATCATTTTGTTCTATAGATATATAGTAGTCACTATAAATTTCTGCATGCATTTTTAATTGTTGCTCAAAACAATTATTATTATTTCTAGCTATTAAACCTTCAATTAAGGATAATTCTTTTTTAGTTTCATATCTACCTGTTTTTGGCTTTACTACAACTATAAAAAAATCAACAGTTTTAGGTCTTTGTTCATTTCTAGAGTACCTAATTTTCCGAATTTTCTCTTGATGATTACTCATCCATGTGTACATACCTTTAATTTGATCAGATCTATCATCATACATAATAACTTCTTTAACTAAAGGAAAGTTTATTAATAAATCTTTCAAAACCTTTGTTTTATATTCAATGGTGTATTTAAAATCTTTTTTAAGAAAAACACCATCAAATTTTAATTCTTCATGAAATATGGTTCTGTTTTCTATATCTCCTTTAAATAATATATTAAATGTTTTGTAAAATCTATCCATTCTTCTACCTGTCATTATTATAGCTAAGGTGTCTTCTTGTGCATATGATTTCCTCAACTGGGCTATAGTATCATATCCCCAATATTTAGCATCAATCTTACAACTTTCACAATAACAAATTCCGTTGGGGTCTTTATTCATTTTAATATTACCAATTTTTTTTTTCTCCTTTATCCACATTTTTATATATGCTTCAACACTTTCCCTATAACACCACCAACCACCATTCTTTAAACCTTTAAAAGGAATAATAAAATCTACTGCATTCTTAGTAAAATTATCATGCTGTATGTTTGGTGTATAAAATAATGTACTATCAAAATCATATATGTGTAATTTTTTAATACTATATTTTTTTGGTTTATTACTTATCTTTCCATTGTTATTATCATTAGTTATTAGTTCATAATAATTTAAAACAGATTCCCAGCTATTAAAATTTCTACTCCAATCACTCATCTATAAATATATATAAAAGAAATAAAGTTTTTGGTTTATTATTATTATTAAAAAATATTTTTAAACGTTAAATAAAATTTTAAAATATAGTTTAGCAATCATTTAACCATTATAAAGACTCATTTTAAATTTAAAAAAAAAAAAAAAATTAAGTGTTTTCTTCTCTACTTTTTTTTATATTAAAATAATTAAAATCATGCAATTTTTTTCGGAGTTAAATAAAATGTAATTCTAAATCTCGTGATTATTAAAAATTGTTATATACATTTACATTAGGAAACCAATTAAACAAACAAAAAAAAAAAAATTTTTCATATTAGTGAAAAAAGAAATGAAAAAAAAAAAAAAACTATTCTTTAATAAATTAAAAATTAATTCAAAAAATAAAAATTTCTTATTTTATTTTGATCAAATATAGTAAAAATATTGTATAAAACCAAAGAATGTTTAATATTTTAAACCAGAATACTTATATATTTTACTTGTAAATAAATGTTTTTAAAATATCTGCGAAATGGAACATCTTTATCAAAAAAAAGATTGTATAGCAATGGTTCTAGGTTTAATATAGATTCTTTAAATGAAGTTATATTTACTTATAAAACTGATAGTAATGTTACAAAAATGATAGATTATCAAACTAGTGGTGATATTTTATTAAAGAATAAAGTTATACTTAATAGTAATATAGATCCATCGATAAAAATGAATACTAGTGTCAAACAAACAGAACATGATGTATTTTTTAATAATAATTTAGATAATAATTTAGTTATAGAATCTAAAATCATAGAGTTTAATAATTTTTTAGATTTAAAAATTAAAGAAATTTGTCAAAAATTATCATTAACAGATGCTGATGTAAATACCCATGACATAAATGTGTTAATTGATTTATTATCAGAAGCTAATAAGAAAGATGAGCTTTTTATTAAATCAAATAGAGACATAGGTTATATTGTTGATAAAGTTCATAGGTTTAGACTAGATGACAAATTATTTATGGATCATGAATTTACACTTTTATTTCACTACAAACTTATCAATAACCAGAAATTTCATAATGTCAATTTAGCAAGAAGATTAAGAGTTTTGAATACAGATTTTAACACAAGACAGCTATTATACATAATTAATAATTACATAAAAATTGGTCGATTTAATGATTTAAAAAACTTTTTATTAACTTATTTTAACAATGAGAATTATAATCTTAATGGTTTAATAAATGTACCTTTAGAAAGTAGATTTTTTGATAAATTTTTAAATTATAATCCTGCTGATTCTTTGGATGATAATTTAATCAAAGTAGAAATACTTGATAACCTTATAAAGGTTTATTATGAAACTGAAGATTATTTATATTTGAAAAAACTTATTAGATTACGTGAAAGATTTTATCCCGTCAAAATGATTGATAACAATATCATGTTCATTAGAATAATGTCTAGGATTTTAAGTGGATATAACCCTAACTACATTTTAAACATCAGTGACTCTTTTATAAAACTTGAAAATATAAAGTACGAACCTCTAACTAATTTAACTTATTATAAGCTATTAGAATCTGTTATTAAGGTTCAAGATCCTAGTTTTGTTTATCAGTTTATTTTTAAATGGTATCCAAATTTTTTTAATAATAATGAAATAGATTCAAAAAGCACAGTAAGTAAGTTTGAAATTAGCGATCCTTTAACATATTTGATCTTACAGAGGTTTAAAACAAATTTAATCAGCAATAATAATAAATCTACAAAGGTGATTTATAATAGTTTATTTAATATCTTTGAAGAAAATATGGTTTATAAAAATATAGAAAATATAGAAGTTTACAATGATATGAGCTGTTTACTTGCTACTATTGAAAACAACATTAGATTTGATTCATTAAAGAAAGCGTCTGTGTTGATAGAAAATATTAAAGTTTTGGAACAAGAAAAACCATTAGAATCAAAAACTATATCTTATTTTGTGAGTGGTTTATTAAAATCAAGTTGTAATAATGTACTAGGAATGCCAAACTTAATAAACCATTTGATGAATTTTAAAGTTAAATCATATAATGAAAAAGAGCTATTTGATGTTAGCTATTATTTGATTAGAAATGAGTATTATAAAAATAGATATGAAATTTTTATGAACTTTTTTAAATTCAATCCACAGTTAATTAATAAAAATTTACTTACAATATTTCAAATGTTTTTAAAATCAGGAAATCCACTTAAACAAGAGTTTAAATTATTATTAAACTGTCACAGACATTCTTTATTACTAGAGAATGATGAAAAAATTAACGACTTATATCTATTCAATAGAGCATATGATAAAATATTCACTAAATCTGATTATAATTTTGAAAATTTTGAAAAGAAAAATTTACCGTTGGATAAATTATTTGAACTTAATAGTATAAATATTCAAAGTTTAAAGATGCTGAATATTAATGATTTTAAGAGATTCCATTATAAACAAAAGATTGCTATCGTTAAATATTTGTCTAGATTTTATATTCAATATATGAAACTTATAACATGGGCAAAAGGACATCCCGAAAAAAATCATTTATTTATAAACGATTATAAATTTTATTTAAAATTAAGTGAAGATATAAAAGCATTGTTGGAAAATGACATATTTTATAATGACCTACCTAGAGAGTTTCATGAAAGTGCAGTCTCTGCAGTCTATGCATTTTTCTTAAGAAGAAGTAGATCCTTACCACATGATTATCAATTAAAAATGATTAATTACTTTAAAAATAAATTTTATAATAAATTTAATATAACTCTTGAAGAATTAGCATTTAAAGATGAGATTAGACTCCTACTAGAAGATTATGAAATCCAGATAAAAAATAGAATTAGTAGTCAAGGGTTTAAAGATTCAGAAAAATTAAATCTTTCAGAAAAGCAAGCCAAATCAAATGTAATGTTTAAGATAGAAAGAAAAAATAAGGATTGTGATTTTGATTTAAATGAAAAAGCAATTTCTTTATTTGTAAAACATTTAAGAAATATTCAATTTCATATTTCATCTAGTAAAGATAAATATAGTCCAATTTCTTGGAATTTTGCATCAAAGTTAAAAATTCAAGAATTTATGGAAACATCAATATGTTTCTTACAAAGTAGCAATTTAAAGTTAGCAATGTGTGAAGTATTAAAGTTTTATTTATCAGGATTTGGAGAAAGAAAGTTGTTTAGAAATACAGACTTAAAAGTTCAAAAAAAGAAGAAAACGGAATTCTTTAAAAATGATGAACATTTTGAGTATAGTAAAAGTACAGACCCTTATTTTAGATTAATAGGTGATAATGCTATAAGAAAAATTAATAATTCTGTATTTGAAATTATTCAAAAATATAAAATCAATAATGAACATTTGAAGATGTATTCAAATATTAATAAAAATCTAAGTAGTATGATAATGAATAAATACGGTAAAAAAATTGATATAGAGTCAAACCTAAACAATACAATTCCATTTAATTGTAATGATGATAAATTGATTGAATTTTTAGATTATCATAATATTTTATCAGAAATAAGAAATAAGTTTTCCCAAACAGAAATATTTTTTGTTTTGAAGCTATTGAAGGAATTATTAAATGCTAAGAAAGTTTATAGAAACAATTTGAATAATACTAAAAAAGTTAATGTTGAGAGATTAGAAGAGATTATGAATATTTTAAGTGAAAATTCTAAACTTGTAAATAATAAAAAAAGAAATTAGCAGTTAGCATAATGATATGTTATATATATTATTATATTTATTAATTTAAAAAAAAAAAAAAGTTTTTAATTAAAAGTTTTAGATCTAACACGTGAATATTAATTAACGTGTGGTTTAAAAAAAAGAAAAAAAAAAAAACTGAAAATAAAATATATGTTTAATCCAAGTTCTATATAAAATCTGATCTGTTTATTATTAATAGATATTTATTTACAACAACCCAGTAATTATATAAATAAATACTGTTGTTGTTTTTTAAAACTAATATAATAAATGTGCGAATCAATAGATGGAAAGTTGGATCAACATTTACAAAAATTCTTATGCCCTATTTGTAAAGATCCATTAGTTGTACCACAGAGTATTTTAAAATGCAAGCATACTTTCTGTTATGCTTGTTTAAAGAATTGGTTTGTAAATTCAATAAAGAATTCAAATCTTAGGTGCCCATTATGTAGAGAGATTGTTGATGATGAACCTTTTAATAATAAAATTTTACAATCTGTTATAATATCGTTTTTTTCATTGTTTTATGAAAAAGGGGAAACTAGTGATAGTGAAAATAAATTTCAATCATATATACAAAGATTATCCACGGAAAAAAGAGATTTTGAGATAGATTTAAAGGAAAAAAGATTATTTGAAGATAATTTTAAAGCTACTGGTGTAGGTATAGTTGATATGGATGATGGTGGAGTTTTAAGATGTTCAGCTTGTCATTGGGAAATAGAGCCATCAAATGATGATGATAATGATCAAACTGAGTGTCCACATTGTGGAGTTTCATTTAGAGGAGTTAATCATGATGAAGTTAGACGAATGAGGAGAGAAATTGGAAATGAAAGTGATGAAGATGGTGAAAGCATTAATACAGATGGTGAAAGAAGTGATCTAGCAAGTGAAGATGAAAATAGTGATTTAGACGGATTTATAATCAATGAAGAAGATGAAAATGAAGGGGAAAATGAAAGTAATAATAGTTCTTTAGATTCCGATTACTACGAATATAATACTTCACATAATGTAAGTGATGAGGATGTTTTAGATAGTGATGATTCTATATCAGCTAACAACTCTAGAAAAAAATCAAAAAAGAAAAAATTAATTCAATTATCATCTGATAGTGACATTGAAGAAATTGATAATGAAGTGCAGATTATTGATGATAAGAAATATAAAGATTCAAAAAAAAACAAAAAACAAAAGAAGAATAAAAAAAAAAAAACTGTTATTTTAGATGATGAGGATGAGTAGTTAGATATTATTTAGGCATTTGGTCATATGATCATATGTCATACTAGTGTAGGTTAATAATAGTAAACCAATCAGATTGAAGAATACATTCTGAATTTTTTTTTTTGGTAGCGATTCATATGTAAAATATATCGGTTATAAGTATACCAATAATAATCGTTTTTATTTATGTATTTTTATTAAACAAAAAAAAAAAAACATGTTACTTTACCAAAAATATAGCATTAACAAAAAAATTTTTTTTTTCATAAATATAATTTATAAAATACAAATTAAACATTTTTTACAAAATTTTCTTTAAAAAAAGAGATAACTTAAAAAACCTGTAGAATATCTAGTTATTAAAGAATTTTTAGATCTTATAAAAGTATATATTCCCAAATTAAATAAAACTTAATAGTTTCCCATATACAAACAAAATGTCTTCTATTATCGAAAAACAAAAATATATCCAAGCTCAAAAGACTACCCCAATCTACTTAAGACCAAAGGGTTCTAAATTAATGATATATCCATTCTTTGCTGTATTTGCTGTTACCTCTGTAGTTCCATTCTACTACGCTGGTAGATGTGCTTTAGGTAAGAAGGCTAATGACCCATAAAAACAATAAGATATATAATGCAGTGTTAATGCACTGCTCATTTATTTTAAACTAAGTGGAATGAAAAGAAATATTATAAGAAAATAAAATAACAACAATTATCCAATCATAGAAATATATAATATTAATATATTTATTCTTTTACATTATTAAATGTCTAATATACAAATGTTTTTTTTTTTTCATATTAACTTTTTCTAGTATAATAAGGTTGATGAACACGTGATACACGCTTTATTTTTATAGGCAGGTTTATATATATATATTTCTTTCTATTTCCCTTTAAATTCTTAATATAATTTTTATTGCAGACGGTTTAAATCAAGCGCTTTTCTGCAAAATGTATAATTTAACAGATAAATAAAAGTTATGTCAATAAAATGGTTACACAAAAAATAAAATAAAAAAGAAATAAAAAAGTTAATATCCAAAAAAGAAAAAGCAAGTTTGTAGCATTTTTTATGATATGTGTGATAAATTATAAATTATAAACCTGAGTATTAAAATGTTTAACTTTATTATCAAAAAGAATATAGATAAGAGTGCTAAACCACTGGCCTTGAAAAATAAACGTATAATGTCGTTTGATAGAAACTATATAATCCATAAAAGATTTAATAATTTAAATGTTTTTAACAGTATATCTAAATTTTCGATATTTAAATTAAAAATGATGCATCATTTAAAAATAATCTCTTTATTAGTATCTGGTGTTTTCATATATGATTTTTATGATCTTTTTATAAATAAAAATGATAAAAATATACCAATATCCTTAACTAGAAATGAGAATGGAAATAACGAGTTATTAAATACTAGAGATTTAATCTATGATGACTTATTAAATAATGAAATAAATTTATTTTATCTTGAAAATATTATTAATAAAAAAATAACAAATATAGTAAAAAGACATTTATTTATTCATCCAGATGAAACAAATTTTGTTTTAAAAAGACCTGATTCCTTAGATTCATTAAAAAAAAAAATTGGACCAGTTGATCAAAGATTTTATAGTTTGAAAATAAATATTTTAGATGAATTACCTAACCAAAGAGGTGTTAAATGGTATAGCCAAATGTACTTACCTATAAAATATCTAACACTTTCATATTCTAGACAGAATCCAGATGAAATTAACAATGATGATTATAAATTTAGCATAACTCAAAATATAAAATTAACTTTGAACCCAATATATTTAGTTAATAAGTTATTCACTTCAATATTTTCAAATACCTCAGGTTCAAGTAATAATCACCTAGACAAAGAAGTTATGTATTTAACAGGTGAAGAGAATGATAAAAGTCATGATTCAAATACTGCAGATGGCGGATTGCATCTTTCTTCAAGAAATAGTACTAAAAAACAATATACTTTATTTATTGTTGATAAGTTGTACATAAATAATGACCCTAATAAACAGATTTTATATTCATGTTCTGTTTCAGATAATCTGGATATTAAAATATCATCTATAAAGTATTCACATAGAGATAATAATAATAAATGGGTTTCAGAACAAATCATAAAATGAATTTAGTCACATTACTTTTTTTTTTGTTTTTAAATTTTTATTTATACATATTGTTTACTTTTGTTATATCAATATCAAAGTTTGATTGAAACTGTTCAAAACTATTTGTACCTTTAATATCATCTTTAACAGGCATACAAAACATATCTGTTAATTCTTTTTTGGTTTTATTTTCTTTTAATAACATTTTTTGTTTTTCTAATTTTTCTTTTAATAGTTGTATATTAATATTAGTTTTAGGCAAAACTGGTTCTTGACTATTCTCATTTTTTGAGTTTACAACAGTTACATCATCACTTTCATTTCCACATTCAATATCCATCTCTTCATTTTTATTATTAAGTTTATTATCAATTTTTTGTTTAGGTTCAGTATTGTTTAATTCTTGTTTTAACATTTCTTCTACTAATAGGGTAGATTTAAGTTTATGACTTCTTTTATTAGCCATTTTTTTTATTATATAAAAATATATTCAATTATTTATTATTGGGTTTCTTCAAGTACTTTTATTTTACAAAGCTTTAAAGATAATTAATGTCGAATTTTATTAATTTTTTTTTAAAAGACAAAAATAAATTTATATAATTAATGTACATTTTATACATATGTGATAAAAAAAAAAAAAAATGAAGAGTTTGCATAAATTACTGATTTCCCGAGATCTGTAAATACCAAATATTAGTAATTGTAATCATTTAAGATAATTACATAGAAAATTTAAAAAAAAAACAAAAAAAAAAAAACAAAAAAAGTATTTTCATATAACAAATAATTAAAGTTTCAATAAAGTATAAGTATCTCTTTTAATACCAAAAGAAAAATACCATAAAGTACATGCTTTAATAAATGTCTTTTCAAAAAAACATTTCGAATAAAAGTGTTAGAACTTTAAAAGCATGTGCAGTTTGTAAACATAGGAGAGTTCGTTGTGAATTTATAAGTATTAATGAAGGATGTAAAAATTGTATAAAAAGCAGAAGGGATGATTGTTCACTTAAGAATGATTCTTTTTTATTAAATTTGCATAATGCTGCGACTAAATCACTTAACACTAGTGATCCAGATACTTTAAATGAAAACAAAGAAATATCTAATAACTTAATCACTGACTTACCCTTATCAAATTCATTTGAAGAGAATATTAACAATAATAATAACAAAGTTAGGAAAGAAAAAAGGAATAGTAAAAAGACAAAGATTTTTAAAATCAAAGATACAGTTAACAACATTGTAACACCTTTATTTGATGATAGTAATACTGGAAATATATCGAATGTAGGCGATGATGCTTTTTTACTTATTCAAGATACCAATTTAAAAGTTACGAAATTATTAGAACTTTTTTCAAATGAAAATATACCTGATACTAGTATTAATTCTCATATGGTTTTACTAAATGATATAAATAATTATTCAAATGGCTCATTAAGATTAAATGAACAGCTTAACTTTAATAAAACTGCATCGCCAGGTTTACTGTCTAGTAAAAGTAATAGTGTTAGTATAAAATCAGAGCATGAAGGGATTGAAACAAAACAAACAAATTTTAATTTATCTAACTCTGAAAACGATTATTCTTTTCCATTAAGAAATACTTACAATGAGGATTATAGACTTTTATATTCACCATTTTCAAATCTTATTAGATATATTTCTAAATTAAATACCCCATTGCAGATACGAAATCTTCATGATCCTGAACCCATATCTTCTGATAGCATAATATACAATGATGTAATATCTTTAGAATTATTAACCATGGCAGAATGTGTTACTCTTATGCGTGAATTTAAAGACAATTATGGTGCATGGGTATCATTTCCACAGAATGTCTCTTTAGAATTAATAATTCAGCATATAAGAGATTCACAGTGCTCTTTATTACTAACATTATACATGGTTTTGTCACTCCGATATACCTTATATTATCATGATTTAAAAACTAGAGTTTATAAAAATCTTTTATTAAAATTAAGAGAAGACTATGGTCAAGAATTTATTAACATGGGTCATGCATTTAAAGTTGAGTATATTCAATCTTTAGTGATGTTATCTGTATATAGTAATTCTCTTTCATCAGATTATCAAATATTTGATTCCTGGTTAATTTCTAGTCTTGGTTTAAAAATGTTTTTAAGTCATGGAATTAAAAGGTCATTGATTTTAGACACATTTAAAACTAAAAATAATAAATTAAATGATTTAGACGAAAATAAAAACACACCTAGCAATTTTTTTTCTGTTTTAGGTGATGAAAGCGAATTGAAGGATGAGTCTTTAAGCTATGATAGACTATATAATCATTTATGTTTAGCTCATTTAACTAATTGTCTATTATCTGGTCGTCAATCTTCTCTTCAACAAAATGATATAAACAGATGTAAATTAACATTACAATCACAAGAAGCTTCCCATTTTGATGGTAGAATGCTTGCGGAAATTGAATTGTATTGGTTAATGGAGAGATTTCAGAGAAATGGATTACGTGATTCTGCAGATATTAAATTAGATTCTGAATTAACGAATTTTAGGCATTCTAAAAGTGAAAAACTTAATAACAATACTCCAAACAGTTCAAATAATAAATTAAGGAATAGTTCTGATGATAATAAAAAAAGAGATTCAGAACTAGATATGATGCTAAAAAAAATTACAAATTGGTGGGAAAGTTGGAATTATCTTTCTAATCAACCTATAGAGGAATTTATAGATTTTTCTTATCATTTTTGTTATTCTAATTTAATAGTGATGTATTTTCAACAGAATAAATATATACCGTCACCCATTATGCAGAATCCATTGATATATTATTCTAGAAAAAGACTTTCAGCAAGATTAAAAGAAAAAATGTCAACAACAGAGAACATCTATATGGAATCAACTATATCTAATCCAGAAAAACTTCTAAATGCAAATCATTTAATTAAACAATTCCCAATGGTTGATTTAGTGATACCTCACCAAAAAAAAGAAGAGTTGACTGATCATTGTTTTAAAGCACTATTACTGTTTAAACCTGTAGATTTGAACCATTTTAGATTTTTATCAGATCAATTAATATACACTTCTTTTTACACAGCGGTTATGTATTTAAAATATTGTAATGTTACTGAAGAAGGTAAGTTTTTAATCAAAAACTTATCTGAGAAGTTTAGAAAAATTAGAGAAAGCGAATTAAAAAGTTTTTGGATAGAAGAAGTTGATTTGAAAGTTCCTAGTTGTATTCTTCAGTATTACTCATCTTTAGAAGGGTTATTGAGAGAACTTGAAATTAATGAAAAACAAGGTACACATGCTTAAAATGGTAATATATATACTTTTTTATTTATTTTTAAAATGTTGTATAAGAGGTACACCAGCCTACAAAGTTTCTTCCAACACAACTACTAGACAAAAACGTAGTCAATGTAGTAGTAGTCTTTTCAGTTTTTGTTGTTTTTGTTGTAGTGGGTTCATTGAATGTGGAAGTGGATGAAGATTTAGATGATATCTTTGAATCATCTCTAATAAAATTCCAATCATAACAGTCAATACATGGATCTGGACCTTTACCATTACCTGTAAAAGACATTTCAGGAACATCCAATTGATCAATTACACTATCAATAATAGTTTTAATACGATGCTTACGAATATCAACACTCCAGTTCAACTCTTTTACTGTATCGTATGTGATTTCCCATCCACTATGGCATTTAGATTCCATAGCATAACCTGCTAAATTACAAGTACTTGATGCTCCGTTACATGTACCCATATATATAGGATCTGCATTATTTCCAACATGCCATATGTTGTCAAATTTAGGGTCGTTTGGAAGTGGTAAATGTAACCTACGGCTTGCTAGTAACTCACCAGGAGCTTCAAATGCTACACCAACAATACCATATGTTCTCGCAACTAATGAAGCTAAAGAACCACCTAACGAATGGCCAACAGTCCATATCTTATAATCTGGGTAGTTTTTATAAATAGATTTATAAATTTCACATCCATTTTTATAATATTTACTATTATCCCTAACATTTTTTTCTAAACATATTTCATTACAGGTGTATGTGTCTCTATAACAATCACAAACAGGTGTCCATAAATATGTAACTCTAGCACAACAACAAGAAAATAAAATGTTATCATTGACCTTGTCGTTTTCTATGGTATCTGACTCCGAGCCTGTCCCTGGCAATCCTGCTGAAGATGTACCTTTTATACTGAGTATAATAATTTTATTAATTTCATCTTTAAATACATGCCCTCTAATTGAATCACCGTCCCAACCAAATGATTCATGTGATTGTGAATCTGTTATATTCTGCCAATCTCCTGTATGTGGGTTTCTAACATACGCGTTCTGTGACATCTTGGCTAAATTCATTATTGTTGATTTGTCTGTCATATTTGGTATCAATATTCCTTGACTATCTATTAATGTATTTACTCTAAATGTATCTTTTTCATCAAAGTCAATATTATTTAATACAAAATGATCATTGCCATCACTTGTAATTTTAAAATCATCCGTTTGATCCGTTATAACATTATCAATTTGAAATTGTAGATATGTGCCATTATTATTTATATACAATTCGTTTTTTAATGGTATATAATTATATATTAACCAAGCGAAAAAAAAGGTTAAAATGAAAATCGATAGCTTTAATTTGTTAGAATAGTTAAAGTATTTAGTTTTTTTGTGTTTAGTACTATTATTTGACGTTGTTTGTATTGATTGATAACTCATATTTTACTCATTCAATATAAAGTTAAAGTAGATCAATATTCTGTAAAAAATGTGTATACAAATGGTTATAAAAATATTATTTTTACCTTATAAATAGATGATTAATCATTGATTCCAGTATTGAAAAGGGAAGAATATATAAAATTTACAACTTTTTTTTTTTTTTTTTTTTTTAATGTGCAAGAAAGAAGCTTTTATATTTTAACAAAAAAAAAAAAAATTAAATTAAAGATTAGATAATTAAATCACATGACTAGCATTTGATAAATAAATATTTTTTTTATAAAATTGTATTAGTTTAATATTAGATATTTCAAATAGATTCAATTTTATAGAACTCGTTATTTGCTTCCTCAGCAACTGTCCTACAGTTTTTAGTTAAAATATCCTCTATACATTCAACTAAGTTTAATCCATTTAATTGATATTTATAGGATTCTTTATTAACACAGTTAGAAATATTTGATAATTCTATTTTATTGGATATACTATTTTCAACAATTAGTTGCAAACATATAACAACATTTTTAATAACATCAAACAAATTTGTTTCATAATTAAAATGATTTTTAATATAATTAGTGTATTCATAAGCAAATAAACCTGTAAATAAATCACCACATCCATATATTATAGTATCACTGTAGTAGTTGTTTAATTTGATCATTTTAATATCATTCTTATCAGATACCAAAATGTAATTATCATTATTAGCAATTTCAACAGATGTTATTATTAAGTTTTTAACTTTTGGATATTTTAAATGAAACTTTTCAATTAAATCCTTGTAATAATCAAGACTTTTCTCTTTAACGACTGCCTCACCTAACAACAACTCTAATTCAAATTGATTAGGCAATAAACAATCAATGTCATTGTCCAAAATCAATTTTTTATAAGCATTAACAACTAATGGATTGCAATAAATCATTCCATTATCTCCCATGATAGGATCTAGTATTTTTATAGTATTTTTGAAAGCGCCATCTTTAAGACTTTCAGATAATAAACTAATTCCAATATCACTATTAAAGTATGATATTATTAAGCAATCGTAGTTACATTGGAGAAAATTATTTAAAGATTTTGATATTATGTCAGAAACTATAACATGTGGACTATATTTGGATACTGTAGGGGATACAACTTTATTACTTTTTCTATTTATATACTTTGGGTGCACATTAAGTTGTATTGTGTTTATTAAATCTATATTCTCTACATTAGGTTTGTATTGTATAGCTAAATTAATGGATTTGTTCCCGACATATCCATGAACAACATGTGATGATATAGATAAAAAGTTCATTTGTGTTTTATTTACTTGGTTTTATTAAATATTCAATAAGTAATATATCCTTAGTTTAAATATAATTTTAAAAAAAGTGACTCTTTTTTATGATGCATTTTTAAATAAAAATCTCCGATTTGAAAAAAGGAAAACATAATATAGATTGAAAAAAGGACATAAATACAGATCCTTTGTTCACGTGGATTAGGTTTTATTTTTATATAATTTAACAAAAGATAATCGGATATATTTAAATCAAATAAAAATTTTCTTTATGTACCTTTTTTTTTTTTTTTTGTTATTAAGTTTTAAAATAGTGATTTCTTACTTGATCTTAATAATTATTTTAAAATTAAGTGTCATGTACTATTAGCTAAAAAATTATTAGTAACGATTAGAACCACTGTACAAAATTTACATTATTATTCAAGATTTATAATTTATATTTATTACAATGAAACTTAATGTTATAAAGAGTAATCTTAAATATCCCCTTTATTCTTGTAAGTTTATTAAAGATGATTTATTATTAGTTACAGGTGGTGGTGGTGAAGGTAATAATGGTGTTGATAATAAAATCACTCTTTTATCTATTAATGATAAAGATTTAAAAATTAAAAAGTTTAGAGAACTTAAGTTAAAAGATGATGACGATTCTCCCACATGTATGGATTATATAGATTTACCACCAAATATGCTAAGCAATAGTGCATTTGAGTTAAGTGGTGATGGTGTTCAAGTTGATGGTGTTTTTTTATTAGGTTGTAATGAAAACAGTAATAAGATCTTGTCTAGTAATGTTAACAATTCTTTGCAAAGATTCAATTTTGAAAACCAACATATTAGATTTATAGCATCTGTTGATTATGATTTAGAAGGAGAAATGCCTAGGGATTTAAATACTTATATGAAATTTTTAAAAATTTCAGAAAATATTGAATTTGCTGCTGTTTCTACAAATACTATTCCTTCAACAATTAGAATTATCAATCCAATAACTTTAAATGAATTATATGAAATTGAGACAGGTAGTGAATTAAGAGATTTTGATTTCCAATTAGGAAAAGATGCAAAGATTTTATGTTACATTACTAAAAGCACTTGCGAATTAATATCATGTGTTACTGGAAGTTTTATAGCTAAATCTTATTCATTTAATTCTGATGACATTACACCTTTAAAATTGAAATTTATCACTAATGATAAGTTTTTTGTTTTATTGAAAAATGAGAAAACTAATAAATTTGAATTACACTTATTCTCTATTAATTCAGAAATTAAATATTTAAAAACCTTTGTATTGAACCAATTAAAGTTTAAAGGAATTACTAGTGTTGATTTTTCAAACAATACATTAGCTATATCAGGTAATGACAATTCTGTTTCATTCTTTTATTTCATTCATGATTTGAAAAAGCCATCTTTAAAATTCTTAAAGAAGTTTGATGATTTACACACTTTTGCTATCACAAAGATATCTTTTAATAAATCTGGTACTAAACTAGCTACTGCAAGTGCTGATAATAGTGTATCAGTAATAACCATTCCAAGTGATTTTAGAAAGTATAAACCTGCAACTAAAAAAGTGTTAGGATTTGTTATGAATTGTATTATAATTGCTGTAATTGCTGTTTTAGGTAAGATCATTGTAGAAAGAGATTATCATATAATGGCGATGGACTATGCTGTAGATTTCAATGACAATAAACTTCAACCTTTCTTAAATAACAAAGCTATTCCATACTTGAAAGAAAAAATGAAAAAGAAGAATTCTGATGATATGGAATACTTTAAATTTAATAAGAATGAAGAAGATGAATATACTCAAGTCACTGTGTTGTCTAGGCAACCAACCACCACTAGTTCATCATCTATACTTGATGATTACTATTACTCATTATCAAGCGAACATTCCACACAAACATCCGTTTCTGTAGCTTACAATGAAGATAATGTAAGTGAATCTGATGAACCTATAAGATATGAAGATTACTTGTCATCTTTAACTTTGGATGACATTGTTTCTGTTACTACACCGGGCTATGAAAGCAAAATTACAGACATGAAAATCCAGACTGTTCCTAATGTAGAAGAAGATGTAGAAGAAATTTTAAGAAACAATTATCCATCCACTGGAAATGAAGAAAGTACTTCTACTTATGCATCTGAAGTTTCAACTTTTACTAGCTATCATACAAATAAGGAAGAAACAGTAGAAAAAGTTGCTGAAGAACCGATTGTTGAAGAAGAAGTTCAAGAAGAAGTTCAAGAAGAAGTCGTTGTTGAAGAACCAGTAGAAAAAGAAGTTGTTGAAGAACCAGTCACTGAAGAACCAATTGTTGAAGAGGAACCAGTTGTCGAAGAATCAGTCGCTGAAGAACCACTTGTTGAAGAAGAAGTTGTTATTGAAGAATCAGTCACTGAAGAACCAATTGTTGAAGAATCAATTGTTGAAGAAGAAGTCGTTGTTAAAGAACCAATTGTTGAAGAATCAATCGCTGAAGAAGAAGTCGTTGTTGAAGAATCAGTCACTGAAGAACCAATTGTTGAAGAAGAAGTCGTTGTTGAAGAATCAGTCACTGAAGAACCAATTGTTGAAGAGGAGGCAGTTGTTGAAGAAGAAGTCGTTGTTGAAGAATCAGTCGCTGAAGAACCAGTTGTTGAAGAACCAATTGTTGAAGAAGAACCTGTAGAAGAAATTCAAGAACAAGTTATTGAAGAAGAAATAGATGAAACAGTTATATACGAAGTTGCAGAAAAACCTGAAGAAATTGATGTCGAAACATACTTAATAAAATCAGCAGCCGAAGAAGTTGAAAAAATTGAAGAATCTATTAATGAAGAACCAAAAGAAAAGTCTTTTGATCAAATTATAGCAGCTGAAAATGAACGTAAGTTACCTGACCATATTGATGTTCCAATGCACACAGAGGTTTTGATTGATGAACAAGAAGTCACTGAAGATATAAAAACTACAGAGTTTGTGGAACAAGACGAGGTAGCATTTACATCCACTGAAACACAAGCAGTTTATGATAAAGCCACTGAAATGAGTCAAGAGGAAGATTTAAAAGAAGAAAATAATGAATCTATTGATGAAAAGTTAGAAGAATTGTTTGAAGCTAATGAACAAATAGAAGAAGATATCGCTTTAGATGAATTATAATTCAATACTTATATAAATTATATGTAAATGTCTTTTTTTTTTTTCTTGTAAAATATTTTTTACTCAATTATATCTATTTTCTTATTAGTAATGCTCCGCTTTGCCATTGCTATTAGCTCTTTATAGTGATTCTTGTTTTTGATTATCCAGTTATGTCTAGAAAATTTATCACTTTTGACATCTAATTTTTTGTTATCTAACATTGATAAAAGGTTCATACTTGACTTTGAATCAGAAGTAGGATTTTGATTTGAAATTGGTTTGTTGTTTAAAAGATCCCATTGATTTAAAGATGATTTGATGGTTGCTAATGGCATTGGATTAGGATTGTCTATAAAATTACTGGTGTACAATATATCCCATTGTTTCCATCTTTGAATTAAATTATATTTTGATCCTGTAATAGGTAGGCTATATTTCATTAAATGTTGTTTTAAAGCATTCGTGGTTATGTTATTAAATTGTAAATTTGGAAGCTTTTCAAATTTACTATTAGCGTCTGTTTTTAATGCGGATTGCAAATAATTTTTTAAATATTTTGGCTCTATGGGTATATTACGTTCTTTTGTTGTTATATTACTTTCGTCTGATAAATTTATAATTTCTTTTTTCTTGTTACTACTACTAGTCAAACAACTATCTATATGTTGCTCTTCAAGGTATTTTAACGAATATTGATTGTTACAAATAGGACATACTGATTTTTTTTTACTGTTTAATAAAGGCGACGTCTTTTTAACATTTATATTATCTACTAATGTAGTTTGTGTTTTTGGTTTTTTTTTTGAAAACATGTCTAATATAGTAATTCCACCATTATTACCATTAGTGCTGCTTGAATGGTTGCTCAATTTTTGACGTTTTAAAAGACTAAATGATTCATTATGATTATTCAAATTTCTTTTAAAATTCGTTGTTGAATCTTCAAGATTTATAGCATTATTAGTTTCTTTCTCATTTAGATTTTCAACTATTAATCTTTTAATTTCTGTTTTAAAACATTTAACAACCTCATTAAGTAATAGCTCACTTCTTAATAAACTTTCATTCAGATCATTTAAGCATAATGGACAATTTTCACTATTTCCATGCCGTAAATAATCACGTATACATACCGAACAAAAGGTATGATTACATGGCGTTATAACTGGGATATTAAGAAAATCTTTACATATATGGCATCTTAATAAAGAATCAAAATCTTTTAATTCTGGAAATTTAAAATTTATGATATTTTCATATCTTTTATCCACAGAATTACTCATATCTCTTCATGTGTGTAATATAAAATTTTAAACTATGTATACTAAATAGTATAATATATAAATTAGTACAATTAATATAAAGATTTTTGGTCCAATGATAGACTTATATTTGATTTTTATTCAATCATTTTTTAAGTGTTAGAATTTTTTGATTTTTTTTTTTTTTTTTTAATTAGTACAAATTTTAAATAGAAAAGTTCGTGTTTGTCATGTGGAGTTTACCAACCTCTATTTATTTGTATAATGGCATCGATAATAATAATTAATACACATATATAATTAAACGATAAAATTTGCTATATAATGAATGCATATATAATACAAATTAATATAAAAATTCCGATTTTCTTTTCAATAATAATACAACTTTATTCTATTCATTTTTTTTAATTACTAAATCTTCATGATCACTGATGTTTTTTTCATTTTGTATGATTAAATCATCGCCTGGTAACATATTAGTATTTGGCTTTAAACCTAATAAAGCAGGTTCTAGTCTTTTAGAAATTACATCATCATTGTCAAATTCAACATCTTTTGAATCAAACATGTTATCAATTGTGTCAAAAGCTGAATGTCTTCTGTTAGCATTGGCTGAATTGCTCTCATTAAAGAAAAAACTATTATTCATGTTATTTTGGGATCTTGGTGATTTTAAAAATGGGCTTAAAAAAAAATCATCAAATGATGGTGTTTTCCATCTTGGTGTATTCTTCTCAAAACCAATGTTGTTGTTGGTAGTATGGAAAGGTGATAAAATAGGTTTCAAAGGGGTTCTTGAAAGGATTACATTTCCTACAGTGATTTTACCATATTTTTCTTCATCTAGATCATCGTTGTAAAATTTAGTAGCTACTGGTGTTTCTATTAATGTTGTAGATGTTCTACCAAATGTTAAAGATGGTTTTGCTTCTAAAACACCAGCACTTCTGGAATAATTATTATATTTATTATTTGAAAAGCTATTATCTGCTTCTGGATCACTAACGTTTCTTTTCGACTTGTATTCAATCAATGGTGATGCACCTAAGTTATTTGCTAGTTTAGGTGATTCAAAAGTTGTATTAAAAGAACATTGAAATGATTTTTCAATGTCCCCAAATTTATCATCTTGCATTAAAATTCCAATATCATCCATGTTATTTGTTTTCTTTGAACTGTTAATGTCAGTTTTTAAATAATCAAAGTTATCTCTACTATTAGTAAAGGAATACCCACCTTCACTGTTTAAATTACTATAAAAATATTTAAAATTATTAGGTGTTGCTAATAATTCATTAAATTTATTAATATGAATATCATCATCTCTTAACATTTCAGTGTTATAAACAGGTAAGTTTAAGTTTTTATTTTTTAATTGTTTAATTTCTAGACTGTTTAGTGAATTTTGAGTTGTTGTTGTACTAACTAAAGTATCATCTTCTCTAAACGTATCAATCATTTTCAATGAACCTTCTGATTTAACAAAAGTAGCTTCATTTTGATTCCCAATATTACAAGAATCATCACTTTTAAATTCAGAATCTTTTAAATTTTTATTTGTTATATTAACATTTGTGTTGTTAACTTTTTTATTTTTATTCTTTGTGCTAGGCTTAGCTTGGATTTTTAAAATCTTTAATTCTTGGCCTGGTGTCAATCTCCAAAAATGACCCTTTCCATCGCTAGACTTACCACCCTTAAAAAAAGCAGAGTTCAATGACAAATTATGTCTAATAGAGTTTTGCCAGCCAGAGTCACCAAGTTTATAAAAAGGAAAATGTGTAGCAATCCATTGATATATTTGCGACAAAGTTAATTGACCCATTCCTGAAACCATAATAGAAAGAGCAATCATAGCAGCATAGGAATATGGTGGTTTAATATTTTCGTCATATAGCCCAGTTGCTTTTGTAGAAGGTAATCCGATTTCAGCCAATAAATCATCCAAAGAACCGTAATCCGTTCTTAAAGGAATTTCATCAGGATTAGAAAAATCATAATTTGTTTTTAAATTATCTTCTTCAATCTCTTTGAATTTTCTTTTATTTGAATAAATTTCATTTTTAATGTCACTGGTTAAACATTGGCTTAAATTTTCAATAGGCTTATTGATAAAATGTTGGCTTATTGGATTCATTGGCGAAGATAATATTCTAACAGGTGGTGTTATTGGTGATATTAAATGTTGAAAATTTGGTGATGTTCCTTTAGTAGTTTCCATCATAAATGTGTTATTTTTCTTGTAATTTTATGTTAGAGTTTAGTTCCTTTTTAATGTCAGTGCTTGGTTTATCAAGTATAATTTTATAGATTCTTTCTCTTTTTTTTAAAAAAAATAAGAAAAGAAATTTTATTTGGCCAAATGTTTTATTTAATTATATATTTTTAATAATAAATAAACTTTTATAGTCCTTAAGAAGTAAAGTTGATAAAGTTCAATATAATATCAATATTAGATGTTATTGAGTGTTTTTAATTAGTTATTAAATGTGATAGGTGTATACGTGGTGTGTGCGGTTTTTTTATATTTATGATATTGTCTTGGTTCAAAAAAAAAAACAACTTTATATTAATATATAATAAATTAATTAATTAAATATTAAATTTAAATATATTAATTCATTTTTTTAATCATTTTAATTAAAATAAATTATTAAATTTCCTATTTCAATTAGTCAAAAAAAAGAAAACTAAATTCAACGCGTCAAGCTTGTTCTTTATATTTTAAGCCTTTCCCTTTTTTTTAAAAAAAAATTTCCAAAAAAAATTAAAAAAAACCAGTCCTTTACCCTGTTAAATTTACCCTACTTAAAATTAACAAAAAAAAATTATATCGCGTTGTTTAAAAAAAAAGTTAAATTCAGCATATTTATGTCCAAAAATGGAAATGTTATCTATAAACCATATTCCGTTGTTAATATTCATGAAGTAGTTTCTAAGACGGAGTAAAAATAATTTAATTAATCAATCATTTAAGAAAAAAAAATTTTTTTTTTTTTAGCTTAATCTATTATTAGAATAATATATATCTTACGGTTATTTTAAATTTTTTGAATAGTACACCCATTACAACCGCAAAGTGTGCATGATATCTCCTTATTATTTTTAATATCTTTTTTTGGTGTTCTACAAATACAGACATTATCAGATGATAAAAATTCTTTTTTATTAATACAACGTAAGCAGCATAAATTTTCATACCCCTTTTTTTTCCATTTGGCTATTAATAAATTATCTACTAATTTTTCATTCACAATCCATTCATAAAGATCTTGACTTATCTTTTTTTCTTTGAAATATAAGTCAAAAATATATTTAGATTTTTTATTATTTATTTTAAAGATTATAGAATCTTCTCTTAACCCTTCTCTTAGTCCTAGCTCTTTATCATTTTTACTTTGTATACGAGCTTCTTTAATACCTTCTTGTAATTCATACTCGAGTTCTTTGAATTTAGATTCTATTTCTTCATATCCTTTAGGTGGCTTGCTATTATAAACGGACATTTGTAAAGATAGATGCAATTGTTTATTTTAATATCTATTTGTATGAATAGGCATAGTTGTTTATTATGTCTATCTATATGAAACTAGCAGTATTTATAGTGATACTTTAATAAATATTGTTTTTAAATAATATTTTATAAAAAAATAAAAAGATTATTAATTTTTTGTTTGTTATGTTTTAACATATTTAAAAAAAAAAAAAAAAAAAAACGAC
>JAJMDG010000108.1:12535-23328 GCA_030565715.1 Hanseniaspora singularis (nom. inval.) | reverse complement strand
TATCAGTCTTGAAATTTGTCATTAAGGTATAAAACGAGCTATAAAAATTAAAAATATCATAATTAAAAAATTAGTATAAAAGAATAAAAATAACTTATATATCAATAAATATTATGGTATTATAGGGTTTTGGTATGATACTTTTTAAACATTAAGTTTCTTTTTTATTTTTTATTTTTTAAAAGCCAATCTCTCCAAACAAAAATCATAATGATCCAGCTCATTAATATAGTCACGAACCCTATAGAAATATTGAAAGTGAACATTTCAGTATAGCCTCTGTATTCCATAGCTTCAATGACTTGATCAGTAGATTCCATAAATACCAAACCACCAGATAAGAGACAGAATGAAGAAATTAACTCTGTGAATGGTCTTTGTGGTACACCTATTTCATTGCTAGCGAATAGCATCATATATATCACAGATAAAATTCTAAATGGGGCACCATATGATAATAAACTTCCCCATTGCACATGAATAGCGGTTGATAATTGTGAGGCTTGTGCGTGTTTAGACATTAAAAGACCAGTCCAAAATATTACAAATGGACCCATTGGGTTCAAAGAATATCCAGGGTTAGCAACTAATATATCATCAATTTCTTCATTTGACAATTCTCTATCTTCATTTTCCTTTATTATTGCTTTATATTGTGAGATTGCTTTTTTATATTTAACATCAGACATATAAAATTCAACCAATAACCCACATAAACCAGCACCTAGATATAAAAACGCAATGGATACGTGTTGTAAGTCTTTAGCTGACCATTTGCCATTAGGTGATGCTAGATGCTCTAAGAAAATATTTGTAGACCCATAGAAAAATACTAAAAATACTTCAATGAATTCCATGTTTACACCTGATTTTCCAAACAATTTAATCCATAATGGAATATTGTATCTTCCTGTTGCTGCGTTATAATAATCGCTTTTCTTCAAGATAGAAAGGTTCCAGCCCCAGGATTTATTTAAACAAAAACCACAATATCTTGATAAAGACACAATACCCAATATAATAAACACAGCACCTTTGATCCAATGAGCTAAAAGACTGAATATCTTTTTCTTAGGTGTTCCTAATAAATTTCCAATTGCTAAACCAAATCCACAATGAATGAATAGATAAAGAAGGATTGCGTAGTTTAAAATATTAAATATTAAAGAAAACAATCTATGAAAGTTAACACTTAGTTTTTTGATATATGGAATGCTATAAACTTTAGCATATAAGTCATTTCTCTTATCGCTTAGTTTTTTAACATTATTAGTTATAAAATGATCTTCAGTGGTGGCATCTATTCTTTCACTATTATCATTAGCTTCTGGATAAGATGGTGATCTGGAATCATAATCTTTTCTTGTTTCACCAGAAAATCTTGCAACCCCATCTGCAACTTCGTCAAAATCATGGGTTTCATTTTCTCCATCAGAAACCATATATATCATTTCATAATCTAAATCTCCTTGATAATCTCTACCAAATAAATAAAACTCCGTAGCTTTTTTAACAACAGCACTAATAAGATGAACAGATAGCAGCAAAAATAATACCAAATTTAAAGTGGAATAGAAATTATTAGGATAAAGATTGATTTTATTTTTTGTTATTTGCTTATGAAATATCATAATAGAAATGAACCCTGTGCACACAAATAAATAGTTTAATAATAAACAAAAAATATACCATTTATTATTTACATTATTTAAAGTTAAAAGAATTGGGTAAAAGGCAACAGTTAAAGTAACAATAACAAAAACGTGATAGAACAAAAGGGATTTATTAACAGGATGATCATACTCTGAATCATCAAAGGTAAAATAGGTTGTAGTGTTGTACTGTTCCCAATAAAGCTTTTCTTCTGGCTTGAGGTTGGGCATCTCAAGTATTGGCATCCCATGTGAATGTCCACCGGCATGTGCAACAGGTATTAAATTACCATCAGCATCAACTTTTGAGCCCATATTCATCATCATATGACCCTCTTCTTCCTCTTCTTCATGGCCTCTTACAAAAGAAAAGTGTATTAGAATTAAACTATATATTAAATATAAACTATACTTATTTGAACTTCCAAACTTCATTATAAAATAATTTTTTTTAGAATAAATATGTATTTTGTTTTCTTTTTTTTTGGTGATTAATCTAGTTTTATTCTTTTTAATATATCTGTTTTTTTAAAAAAAAAAAAATAATATTCACCATCTGATAAAATTATTATATAATCAATGAATACATATATATATATATATTAATTTATTTCGAGCGTTTATTATTTTTTTATTTTTTAAGGGAGTTAAGGTTTTTTTTTTTTAAACAAAAAAAAATCTCTCACTTAAATTATAGTATTATACCATAGTGCTATATTCTACTCGGTTAAAACGTTAAAATAATTGTTGCGTATCTTAGATATACATGTTAAATTTCAATATTCCTATTCCACGAGATATAAAATCACACTTTTTTTTTTAAAAAATAACCCCGATATCTCAAAACCGTCGATAAAGTTAGACTTTTCTGGAATAAAATGCGGCTAACTATTTCTAAATTTAGTAATTATTATTTGTAAAAAGACAATGGAATATATACATGACACAAAAAAATAGCTCGCTAAAGATAACGTTATTTTAGGCATAATAACATTTAACATTCTATATCTATATGGTCTGTGTTATAAATGATTAACATTGGTAAGCGTATATATAAAATGGGATTTAACACATAAATACATTTGACTTTTCTAACATACTAATTCTCTGGTGGTTTTTTCTTATACAAAAAATTGCCTATAACCTTAGGCAAGCACAGAACACTGGAGTATGAAAAATTTAAACCCTTCTTTTTCTTCACAAACAAGCGATCAAAGTTCTGAAAATTTTCACAGCATTAATGATCAGAGTGAGTATACTGAATATCACAAAGGTGGGTATGATAGTGATGAATCTAAGATATTTGATGACGATTTAGGTATCAATCATTCTCCAAATACTGGAATTCAACAACCTAGAAGTGCCTATATAAAGAAAAAAAATTACATTTTGTCAGCTTCTTTATCTTCATCAGATAAAAAAAATTTAAAGTATAATAATAATCAAAATAAACATGGAAAATACACATTTGTAACACCTAAGATGCCAATGACAGGTGCAGCAAAGAATTATTTAAATGGCTATAAAAAACACTTAGAAAATAATAACAGAATGATGTCGGATGGTACTTTTAATAGCAAAAATACTTTTTTATATAATGAGCAAGATAATAGCAATGGATTAAATGATAACATATTTTTTGAAGCTTTTGAGAACCCTTATGACCCATATCCAATGTGGATGAATAACATACCAATCTCAAGATTGGAAATTGAAACTATTTTTAAAGAATTAGAAGGGATTTTTCATTTTCAACATGATAATATTAAAAATATGCATGACTACTTTTTAAGAATGTTAGATTCTAGAGCAAGTAGAATGACTCCAAAAAAGGCACTACAGTCCTTATATTTAGATTATATTGGAGGTTCACACTCAAACTTTAGAAAATGGTATTTTGCTTCTAAATGTGATGACGATGATTATTCTTCTAAAATACATAAAAATAAATCACTAGCAATAAATAAATTAGAAGAACTATGGTTAAATAATTTTCAATTATTAACACCTATTGATTACACAATTCAGCTTTCATTATATTTATTAATTTGGGGTGAATCTGGTCAATTGAGATATATGCCTGAATGCATCTGTTTTATTTACAAATGCTGTATTGATAGATACTATTATTTAAAAAATAAGACATTTAATCAAGATAGCTTAGAAGAAGAAGATAATAATAATACTTTTTTCTTAGATCATGCAGTTACCCCAATCTATAATTACTATAGAGAACAGCAATATGAAGCTTTAAATAAAAACACATTTGTATTAAAAAATAAAGATCACTCTAACACTATTGGATATGATGATATTAATCAATATTTTTGGTATAGAAAGAGTTTATTAAATATTCCTTTAAAAGATATCAAAGATAAAAAATTATTTGATTACCCAATTCATGAAAGATATTTACATTTGGATAAATGCGACTGGAATAAAACGTTTTATAAAACTTATAGAGAAAGTAGAACTTGGTATCACATTTTAACAAACTTCAATAGAATCTGGATTATACATGTATGTGTTTTTTGGTACTACACAGTTTTTAATGCTAAGCCACTATTTACTAATAATTATAAGCAAACATTAAATAACCCACCATCTACTGAATGGACTTTGGCAATGATGTCATTAAGTGGTTCTATTGCTGCTTTAATTAACTTCTTTGCTTTATGTGGTGAACTTGTTTTTTGCCCAAGAAAATTTGCAGGTTCCACACCAATATTTAGAAAAATTGTATTAACTGTTTTGATATTTTTATTAATAACAGCACCAACATTTTATGTTCATTTTATTGATAATTCAATTAAGAATCCATTAGGGAATGCTTCTAACGGTTATTTACCACATGGTGGAATTAAACTATTAACATTCATTGTACAATTTATTTTGTCTATTATATTAGTAGTTTATTACTCATTCACACCTTTAAATAAACTTTACTTTTTTAACTATAAAAAAAAAGGTAGAGATTATCTAGCAAATATTTTTTTTACTGACTCAGTTGTTCCATTGAATAGTACGTCTAAGGTTTCTTCTGTTATCTTGTGGACAGTTATATTTCTTTTAAAATTTCTAGAATCATACTTCTTCTTAACATTATCATTAAAAGACACATTGAGAGAACTTAAAGTGATAAACTATAAAAAATGTATTGGTGATTCTTTAATAAAAAACTTTCCGATATGTAAATATCATTCAAAAATATTATTGGTTTTAATAATTGTAGTTGATATGGTTTTGTTCTTCTTGGATACTTACTTATGGTATATCATTGCAAATACATTCTTCTCTGTTTTTAGGTCTTTTTATATTGGTGTGTCAATCTGGACTCCATGGAAGAATATATTTGCAAGATTACCAAATAGAATTTACATGAAACTTTTGCATGTTGATGTTGCAGACCCATTCTTTAAACAAAAATTAGTTTCTGAAGTTTGGAACTCTATAGTAATTTCAATGTATAGAGAGCATTTAATATCTTTTGACCATGTTCAACAATTAATTTATACATCTACAAAAGAAGAAAATGATAATATATCTATTAAAGAACCTAATTTCTTTATGACACAAGAAGATACACTAAACCAAAATCTTTTATTTAAAACAGAGCATGAAGCAGAAAGAAGAATAACATTTTTTGCACAATCCTTAACAACACCTATTCCAAAAGTATGTCCTATCAATCAAATGCCAACCTTCACTGTAATGATCCCACATTACAAAGAAAAGATTATGCTATCTTTAAAAGAAATAATTAAAAACTCAGATGATAGCTCTCAAATAACTTTGTTAGAGTATTTAAAAAGTCTTCATAAATCTGAATGGAACTATTTTATAGAAGATACTAAGCAATTAATTAACGAAAATAATCTTGCAAGCGGTTCCTCCTTTGAAGACTACTATCAAGAAATAAACGGAAACATTGATATAAATATAGAAAGTTGTGAAATTAAAAAGAATAAACAAAGGTTAAAAATTCCCTTATCATCAACATTATCACATGTTGGTTTCAATAATGCATCACCAGAATATGTTTTAAGAACGAGAATATGGGCTTCTTTAAGAGCACAAACTCTTTATAGAACTATAAGCGGATTTATGAACTATAGCAAAGCAATTAAGATTCTTTATGATGTTGAAGATCAAGCATTAGAAAAAATGGGTTCTAGAAGTAACAAATCCATTAATAAAAATTATGATACTACTTTAAATTCTGAACAAATATTAAATGAAAGAACTGAGAAATCATCAATAACTGCACTAAGGAAATTTAGACTCTTAGTTTCAATGCAGAAAATGAATAGTTTTAGCATTGAGGATATAGAAAGTAAAGAGTTATTGCTTAGAGAGTATCCTGAATTACAAATATCGTATATAGAAGATATTATGAATGAAGATACTGGAATTGTTGAATATTATTCTTGTTTAATAGATGGAAGTTGTCAAATTTTAGAAAATGGGGAAAGAAAACCAAAATATAGAATAAAATTAAGTGGAAATCCAATTCTAGGTGATGGTAAAGCTGATAATCAAAATCATTGCTTAATTTTCACTAGAGGTGAATACTTACAATTAATAGATGCTAATCAAGATAATTATTTAGAAGAATGTTTGAAAATTAGAAATGTTTTAGGAGAATTTGAACTTGAAAGTGATTTGGATCAAAATACTTTAGATTTAGAAGGTGCTTCGGAAAAAGAATCTTTATCTAGTGATGGTAAAGAGGTTAAAAAAGATAGTTATGAGGAAACTTTATCTTCTTCTTCGACAGTAAATAATGAAATAGATACTTATAACGAATTTTGGAAAACTGAAAAACCACCAGTTGCAATTATAGGCACAAGAGAATACATATTTAGTGAAAATATTGGAGTTTTAGGAGATGTTGCAGCAGGAAAAGAACAAACTTTTGGTACGTTAGCAGCTAGAACATTAGCAGAGATTGGTGGAAAATTACATTATGGGCATCCTGATTTTTTAAATACTATTTTTGTTACAACTAGAGGAGGTGTTTCAAAAGGACAAAGAAGTCTACATTTAAATGAAGATATTTATTCAGGAATGAATGCATTGATGAGAGGAGGCAAAATAAAACACTGTGAATATATACAATGCGGTAAAGGAAGAGACTTAGGATTTGGTTCCATATTAAACTTTATAACAAAAATTGGTGCTGGTATGGGAGAGCAATTTTTGTCAAGAGAATATTTCTATCTAGGTACACAGTTACCTTTAGATAGATTTCTTTCATTTTATTATGCACATCCTGGATTTCATTTGAATAATATATTAATCATTGCATCAATTAAACTATTTGTATTAGTTATTTTAAGTTTATCATTTATGGTTTCTAACTCGGTTATCTGTTTTTATGATAAAAATATACCATTTACAGATCCAAAGAAACCAACAGATTGTTCTAATTTAATGCCAATAATTAATTGGTTAAGAAGATCTATCTTAAGTGTTTTTTCAGTGTTTTTTGTAGCTTACATACCATTATTTTTTCAAGAATTAATGGAAAAGGGGGCTTGGAAAGCGATAGCCAGAATTTCAAAACACTTTTCTTCTTTCTCACCATTATTTGAAGTTTTTGTTTGTAAAGTTTATTCAAATTCAGTTATTAATGATTTAACGATTGGTGGTGCTAGATATATAGCAACAGGAAGAGGATTTGCTACGACAAGATCTGCATTCTATAGATTATACTCAAGATTTGCACCAGAAGCGTTTTACTATTCATCAATAGCATTACTATTGTTACTTTCTGCATCTTTATCTGCATGGGAGAGCACTTCTCTATACTTTTGGTTTGCATTAGTAGCATTATTAATAGCACCGTTTTTATTTAACCCAAACCAATTTTTATGGGATGAGTTCTTTTTAGATTATAAGCGTTATTTAAGATGGTTAAATGCAGGAAATACTATTTATAAAAACACAGATTTAAAAAATAATAAGAATTATTTAAGAACTAAAAATGAAGGCTCATGGATTGGCTATGTTAAAGATCTAAGAACAAATGTTGTTGGATCTAAGAAACAAAAAAAGATTAAAAATTCGTCAGGAAAGTTTGTTGGTGGTTTATTTTGTAAATCACCGTCTAAATTCCATGTATTTTTTAATAAAATATTAATAAAAATCTTATTTACAACGTTTACTGGATTAGTATACTTGTTTGGAAATTCACAAAATGCTGGAAAAAATGGTAAATCTAGTAACTCGATTGCTAGGATATTATTCATATCAGTTGGCCCAATGATTGTAAATGCAATAATTTTAATTGTGTTTGGAATCATAAGCATTACTACAGGACCAATGTTATCAATGATATTTATAAGTTACCCATCATCTATTGCAATGATGGCACATTCTTCTGCAATCATTAATCATATTATCTTTTTCCATTTATTATGCGCATTACAAAGATGGAATATACCAATTTCTTTATTAGGAACAGCATTGAGTGTTAATATTCAAAATTTATTAATAACAATAGTATCTAACTTCTTCTTATCTAAAGAGATGACCCATACTGATAGAAGTAACAAAGCATGGTGGTCAGGCAGATGGTTTAGTTCAGAATTAGGTAAACATATGTTGACACAGCCATTCAGAGAGTTTATATGTAAATGGATTGAATTATCCTGGTTTACAGCAGATGTAATTATCGGGCATGCATTATTATTAATGCAAGTTCCAATTCTTTGCATACCATATATTAATAAAGGGCATAGTAAGTTACTCTTCTGGTTAAATTCAAATGAGCAAGCAAGTTTTGTAGTGCTTTCTATGGCTCAAAAAAAAAAACAAATATCTCAAATTCGTGTTTTCATGCTAGCATTTTTTCTAATTATAAACTCTTTAATCATTTTTATCATAGCACCTATCATTATAGCAAAATTAAATGACCTTCAACCAGAAATCATAATTCCAGATGCTTTGTTATCTTTAATTCAATCAAAGCCCGTTAGCGCCACACTAGAAACAAGTAAAGGGTTTAAAGGCTATAAAAAAATAAAGGCACAAATGAATGCAAAAAAATATATTTCATAGTAGGTAATGGGTTTTTCTATTTTAATTATATACAAATAAAAATAAAACGCATTTTTTCTCTTTAAAAAAAAAAAATGATGATTATTTTAAATCATAAGTTTTATTATATATGAAATCCCTTTTTTTTTTTTTTTTTTTAGCTATATAATTAATTTTTTAAAAGTTGTATTATAAAAAGAAAAGAAAAATTATATATTTTTTTTTAATTTTTATATTTTTAAAACAATATTTTCTTTGTAAAAAAAACCAAAAGAATATTAATATTTAAAAAAAAATGGATGATATTAATATATCAGATGAAGCTATACAAGAACTTGAAGTTTTATTAACCATTTACCCAGATAACTTTAAAGTTTTATCATTAGGAAGACTTATTTATAACTTGCCTTACAATAATGATTGGTCATTACACATGTCAGTATCAAAAAACTATCCTTCTTCTGAAAGTCCACATATTCTAGCTGTTGAATATGTAGGAGCTAATGGTCAATCTGTAACTAAAGCAAAATTAAATTTTTTAATGAAGAGATGTCAAGAGTTATTAAAATCATCTTATTATGAAGGAATAGTATGTTTATATGATTATGCTTGTAGTATTAATGAGAATTGGGAATATTACTTAGAAGATTGGGAAGTCAGTCCTGAGAAAAAAGAAAGTATTGATATTCCTTTAGATACAAGTGTCATAGACAAAGTTGAAAAAAAACTTATAATGATGAAATTAGGACTCATAGAGGATGATCCTATGGCAGATTGGGTACCTAGTGTAGCTATTGAGGATAGAGGTTCCATATTTGTTGCATATGCGTTTGGTAGTGATAATAAAGACATTTGTTTGGGAAGACTTACTCATCTAAAGACTGCCAATAAGATAGCAAAAAGCCAACATGTAATGACTGCATATAGATTAAACCCTGGAAATAAGGGATTTATAATATCAGACTGTGATGATGATGGCGAAGCTGCTGCAGGATCAAGAATGCTGCATTTAATGACTATGATGGAAGCAGAAAATGTTATTGTAGCATGTGTTAGATGGTTTAACGGTACTCATATAGGATCAGATAGATTTAGACATATTAACGCTGTTACTAGAGACGCCATTATCAAAGGTGGATTTTCTAAAAAAACTCGTGGAGAGAGAATTGAGAGTTGTTTAAAAATAGTTAAATAAATGACAAAAGTAAAATATTTAATTATTTTAAAAAAGAAAAAACTCTATATATTAAAAAAGAAAAAGCTCTATATATTAAAAAAGAAATTAAACTTGGCTATATTATGAAATATAAACCTAATTATTGCTTATTTTTTTTAACCCCAATGCTCGCATCATCTTGTCTCTTACGTTTTTTATTATTTTTATTTGATTCTCTGAATAAAGTCCCTAAATCTTTTTCGTTATCATCATTCTTTATATCATCACTCATATTATCTGATTCCTTATTCAATTCATCTTTCTTCCCATAATTTTTTCTTCCTTTATTTATGTTTTCTTCTTTGACATCATCAACGTAAGTATACTTCTCATTTAAAACAGTTTGACTTATCTTAGTAGGTACCTTCGACACACCTTTTATTAAAGATTTATTTTTTAATGAGTTAATAAAATTCATCTTATCGTTTTTATTAAAGCTCCATTCAGATATATCTTTTACATATGCTTTATTATCTTCTTCCTTTGCTTCTTCTTTGATTTCTTCTTTAACGGCTGCTGATGTACTCTTTCCTCTTTGCATAAATTTCATATTTAAAACTCTGCTACTCATTTTGCCAACTACGGCAGTTCCAGAAGCTGCAGGCATTGTATAGATGATAATAACAATAATGTATATTCGGTTTTGTATTCAACATTTATTTATTTATTTTTTTTAAAAAAGATAAAAACACTATTCAATTAAGTATGTATTTAATATTAAAACTAATAAATTGTCTATTTTTTTAAATTTCTTTTTTTTTCTCTTATTATTAATAATAAATGCTTTCCTTAAAAGGTTATACAGAAAAACTTTAATTTTTTTTTTTTTAAATTAATGAAAATTGTTAAAATATAATTTATCTTATTTTTTTACTAATATATAT
>JAJMDG010000108.1:0-12435 GCA_030565715.1 Hanseniaspora singularis (nom. inval.) | reverse complement strand
ATAGAATTAATGTTTATGATTTGATAAATTCAAAATCTTTTACATTTGAATACGAACATAGAAAACCTATATCATGCTTAGATGTTAGTGATGATGGAAACTTAATGATTTCTATAGATGTTGATGGTAGATCTATATTAATAAATTTTAAAACTAAACATGAATTACACCATTTTAATTTTAAAGAAAAAATCTCAAAAATTAAATTTTCACCTTGTGGTAAATTTTTTGCCATAGCAGCAGGAAGATTTTTACAAATATGGAGAATCTCTTTTAATACAAATGATGAAGATGATGATGAACTTGATAGTGGTGATGGTGTAAAAGAATTCCAACCATTTGTTAAATATAGAATCCATGCAGGACATTCTCAAGATTTAATTAATATACAATGGTCAAAAGATTCTAGATTCATTTTATCAACTTCAAAAGATTTAACTACAAAAATATGGTCATTAACTAAGGAAGAACAAGGTTTAGCATCAATGACATTTTCAGGTCATAAAGATTACATTATGGGTGCATTCTTTACAGAAGATCAAGAAAAGATTTATACTATATCTAGAGATGGTGCCTTATTCCAATGGGAATTTACAAAGCATCCAAGTTTAGTTAACGAAGATGAAATTGAAGAGGAAGAAGAAGAAGAAATAGATTTTACAAAATATAGTTGGAGAATTACAGATAAAAAATACTTTTACAATAGACCAGCTCTAGTAAGCACAGTAACCTTCCATGCCGAAACTAATATGCTTTTAGTTGGGTTCACATCTGGTGAGTTTAGAATTTATGAAATGCCTTCTTTCAATTTAATACAAAAGCTATCGATGGGAACAAATAGTGTATCAACAGTCAGTATAAATAAGACAGGTGAATGGTTAGCTTTAGGTTCAAAAAAATTAGGTCAACTTATTGTTTATGAATGGCAATCAGAATCATATATCTTAAAACAACAAGGACATTTTGATATTATGAACTCATTATGTTATTCCCCAGATGGTTCTAAATTAGTAACTGCTTCGGATGATGGTAAAATTAAAATTTGGGATGTAAACTCTGGATTCTGTCTTGCAACTTTTAATGAGCATCAAAGTAGTGTAACACAAGTTCAATTTGCACAAAGAGGTCAAGTTTTATATTCTTCTTCTTTAGATGGAACTGTCAAAGCTTGGGATCTTTTACGTTATAGAAATTTCAGAACATTTACATCAACTGAAAGATTATCTTTCCAATGTCTAGCTGTTGATCCAAGTGGTGAAATTGTATGTGCAGGATCACAAGACTCCTATGAGATTTTTGTTTGGAACGTTCAAACAGGTCAATTATTAGATACATTATCAGGACACACTGGGCCAATATCACATTTACAATTCTCTAAAGAAAACGGTGTTTTAGCTTCAGCTTCTTGGGATAAAACTATTAGAATTTGGAATATATTTAGTAGATCACAAGATGTTGAACCTATTGAAGTATTTTCTGATGTTACTAGTTTATCTGTTAGATTTGATGGTAAGCATGTTGCCTGTTCTACTATCCAAGGACAAATTCAAATATTTGATATTGAATCAGCTAAGCAGATTGGTAATATAGATGGTAAAAGAGATATCGACGTTGGTAGACAATTAAATGATAGATTTGAATCTAAAAACTCTGATAGAGGTAGATTCTTTAAAACAATAAATTATAGTTTTGATGGTGAAGGTATAGTTGCAGCAGGTGATAATAACTCTATCTGTTTATATGATGTTAAAAATGAAGTTCTTTTAAAGAAATTCACTGTTTCTAATAATATGTTATTAGATGGTACACAAGAATTACTAAACAGTAGTAAAATGACTGAATTTGGTTCTTTAGAATTGGTTGAAGGTGCTAATGATATTGACGAAGATGAAGGTGATCCAGTTATCAAAAACTCTATTCCCGGAAGTAAAAGAGGTGGTGATTTGTCATCAAGATCATTAAGACAAGAAATAAGAGTAACATCTGTTCAATTTTCTCCAACTGCAACACAATTTGCATGTACTTCCACCACAGGTGTTCTTTTGTTCAGTATAGATGACACCGCAATCTTTGATCCATTTGACTTAGATATTGATATTACACCAATGGCTATTAAAGAATCTATTGCTGAAAAAGAGTATTTAGAAGCATTTATTATGTCTTTTAGACTAAATGACTACCATTTGATAAATGAAGTATATGAAAACATACCTATAAAAGAAATATCTATTATTAGTAAAAATATTCCGGTTCAATATCTAAATAGAATTTTAAAGTTTGTAGGTGAATTCTCTTTAACTTCCTCTCATTTAGAATTCAACTTAATATGGATTAAAAATTTACTATCTTATCATGGTAAATATATTATGAATAATAAATTTAAGTTTGGTTCTGAATTAAGAAGATTACAGAAATTTTTAATTAGAGTTGCTAAAGAAACAGCACAATTATCAAAGGAAAATACTTTCTCATATATGGTTTTAAAGTCTATTGATGTTGAGAAAATTGATGATGAGAAGTTAGAAGATGGTGAATTAGTAAGTGAATCTGATGATTACTCATCTGATGATGAAGATGTTGTTATGGAAGATGGTGATGATAGTGATGGCGAATGGGAAGGATTTGCTGAAAAATCAAAGAAGCTTGCATTAGAAGAAGAATCCGATGATGATGATATTTTATTATAGATGTTGTTTATATACTGCATAGTTATGTGTATTATTATGTTTTGTTTGTTTTTTTTTTTTTTTACATTAATCAAGTTAAAAAAATTAATATCTTTAAGATTTATATGACACTATTATTATATAAAATCCTTTGTGATAAAAATAATCTAACATCATTTCCAACATATAAGTTTAATTAGGGGGATTGGTCTAGTGGTATGATGCTTGCTTTGGGTGCAAGATGTCCCGGGTTCAATTCCCGGATCCCCCCTTTATTCTTATTTTTTTAACTATTACTATTTAAATTTTTTTCTTTTTAAGAAATATGATTTTAATAGTAGTTTTTTTTTTTTTTTTAAATAATAATAAAACTTTTATGTAAACCAAACAAAATCAATTATGTCAATAAACTTTAATACATTATTTGAAGAATTTGAAATTTTATTAAACTCAGGTTATACATTAGAAGATGATAGCTTTGTTGAACCTTTAACTTATTTAGTTCAAGAAATTACAAAAGATGATGAGATGAAAATAGAATTGATTAAAAATTCAGAATGGGTTAAATTATTAAAAACTATATTTGAAAAAGAATTTGCTTATGGATCAGATGTTTCTGCATTATATTTAAGATTAGTGAGAGGCATATTTTTACTTTTTAGAAATACATTTAGTTTTAAAGGATTAGCAAGTATACCAGATATAAATCATAAGTTATATGATCTTCATATGGATTTAATTAAATTTTATAATAAAACTGAAGAAATAGACATAGGCATTGCATTGACTTGTATAATTACTGAAATGTTAGCAAATTTAACAACTATTACAGACATCTATCAAATTGGTGATATAACAGATAACAACTTAGGATTGGATACCAGTTCATTAGTAACAGATGATGTTTCAAATATTATACAATTTTTAATTTTATGCATTAGTAATTTTAATTTATCAGGACAGGATGAAACAGCATTCTTAATTTACTTAAACAATTTATTAAATAAAAACGATAGTTTTATTCAATATGCATTAAGAAATAACAATTTCAAAAAGATAATTATTGAAGCATATTTGCTTAATGAAAACTTAAATAAAAAGTTTTATGAGAATTTATTAAATATTCAAAATCAAGAAGGTAACGTTGAAGAATTATTAAACCCTGATGACTTACTATCATTAAAGATATTTAAAAAATTATTAATACATGAATCAATTGTTCCTTATTTAAAGGAACTTGATGATACTCCTAGACAAGACAGTAAATATGAATTTAACAAGAAAATTTTAAATTCTTGGATCAAATTAGCAACAGTATTGCTATCAAGTATTGGAGTTTATAATTCTTTTGAACTTACAAATATTATGATATGGACATTTATGTTTTTTGAGAATAAATCTAATTATGTGATTAAATTATTTGAAAACTATAAAATTGAAAGAATAACCGAGCAATTTATTGATGATGAATTAACTTCGGAGCTAGATATTATTTATGATGATATAATAAACATCTTAGATCTTTTGTCATATCTTATGCAATTTGAGCATTGTCAAAAGTTTTTTGTACATTATAAAGGAGTGAATAAGATATCAAAGTTATTAGGTACTCTACAGTTAAACTGTTATAAATTAAGTTTGTTTTATGATAAAGCAGATAATAATAAACTAAAGGTTAACGATAAATTAAAAAAGAATGATAATTACACAAATTGGGTAAAAGTTGTGGATAGTGAAAATAATAAAATTAAATCAATAAACTTTCCACATTGTAAGTCATTAATTATAGAAATATTAAATAAACTGTTAATCATTGAAAAGGAAGATAAGACAACGCTGGAGAAAGTTTTTAATTTGCAAGAGGAATTAAGAGAATTGAGTGTTTTAGAAATTACTTTAAATAATTGTGGGATAGATGATAATGAACCGTTTATAAAAGAAAGATGTATTATGTTTTTAAAGCATTTATTGTATAAAAATACTAAGAATCAAGATATTGTTGCTAAATTAGAACAAAAAACAGAATTAGATTCAACAAGTGAGTCTTTGTTAGAGGATATCGGCTATGAAGTTGATGTTAATGATAGCGGAAAGATAAACTTAAAGAAGAAAGAAAATGTATAACTATTATAATATATAATTATTTATATAAAATGATTATTTCTTTTGTTTTTTAATATTGCTTTCACCGTTTTCTTCGTGTTGTTGATTGGCTTGTTGAACAAGTTGTTCTTTTATCATTTCCAAAACATACTTTTCAAGATCAGCATCAACATTTTCACTATTATTCATGATATGTTGAACTCTATTATATCTTTCTATATCCATTTCATCTGATGTATCAACAGATACATTGTCAGTAAGTTTCAATTTTAGATTTGTTTTTAATTGCTCTAAAGTGCTATTATCTAAGCCATGAACTCCATATAAATTATTATAATTTTCATTGTCTGTGTATTCTAGGTTCTGTAAGTAAGTCAACATTTTTAAAGATTCTTGATCATTATCTTCACCATTTTGTAATAAAACTTCAACTGGCATTAAACCATCATTATTTCTAATTTGATAATCACCATTTAGGTTTTCTATAATAAACTTACAAGTCGCATAGTCTTCTACGTGGTGTAATGGTGTATCACCATCAGAGTCCTTTATATTAATATCACCATTATATTCATTTACTAGTTTTTGTAATAACTCTATGTGACCATAAGAGGCGGCGGCATGTACTGGAGTGTAACCATTTGGGTCAGCACTATTAGCTGTGTAATTTCCTGTATTTAAATACTCTTCAACTAAAGTAATTTTATTGTCACTTGCAGCTATCCAAACATTCATTATTCTAATATATTTTTAACAGTTTGTATTGTTTATTGTGTTTGGTATATCTATAGCTTTAAAGTGAATAAAAACTTAAGGTTTTTTAATAAAAGTTTAAATTTTTATATAAATTTGTTTTATTTCTCCAAAAGTAGAAATTATAAAAATGTGATTTTATTGTTTAAAAAAAAAATTAAAAAAAGAAAAAAATATTTTAAAGTTAAAATATTGTCTTTTTCAAAAAAAAAAAAAAAAAAAAAAATCTTAAGTAATAACCACACGATTAGTTTATAGAATTTAAGTATGAGTGATAAGGTATTAATAGATGCAGAAGCTGCAAAAAAACAATGTGATGATTGTTATAAATATAGAGACGAATTATTAAAAGATTCACCAGCAATAGTTTATATGTCTCAGCAAATTGAAAAACTAGCTCAAACTCACCCAAAATATAAAAACCAAATAGATAATATAGAAAGAACATTATTTAATAAAACATCCGAAGATCTAAAAGCTGTTGATACTAAAGAAAATAAAGATGTTCCACTTTTTATACCTTCTAAGCACTTAGTCTGTGATATATGCCCTGATAACACTAAACTCGCAGGTTTCCATCCAGATTTAGGGATTTTACTTTGTGCAAACCAAATTACTAAATCAAATAAATTTTTATTGGAAAGTAGTATAACGCATGAAATGGTACATTATTATGATAATATGAGATTTAAATTAGATTTGAACAATTTAAAGCATCATGCTTGTACAGAAATAAGAGCATCAATGTTATCGGGTGAATGTGCAATGACTTTTGAATTTTTTAGAAAATTCTCAACTTTTAAAATGATTGGTGGTTTCAAAGACTGTGTTAAAAGAAGAGCTACATTGAGTGTTTCTAATAATCCAAATTGTGAATCTCCAGAAGTTGCTAAAAAGGCTGTTGATGAGGTATGGAATAGTTGTTTTGGTGATACTAGACCTTTTGATGATGTTTATTTTGGTTAAATTATATTCAATCTGAACAAATAATATTTATTTTTAAAATTATATATTTTTTAATGATACTAATCTCTGTAAATAGCTTTTATAAAAGTTCATATGTATGTATATATTTATCGTTACCATTAAAAAGTTAAATATAAAGAGCATATCAATGATGGACCTACACAAATACTAAACCAAAACATAACATTAGATATTATGTGAGATTTTTTAAAAAATGTATAATGAAGCATTGTTAGTGGAAGTTGTAGTAATTGGAATAAGAAAATATAATATCTTAATTTTTTAAACATCATAAACATAGCCATTTCGTGAAATACAGCACTGATAGTAAAAGTTAAAATCATACAAGAAATATTAGATAATTTTTTCTTCCCAGTTTCTTCATCTTTAATATTTTGTAAAGCATGAAAAACATGTCTCAATAAAAACTTATGAACAGGAACATTCCAATATTTAGAAAAATCATCCCAAGTAATAGAATTCCACCAATCACCATAAAATTCCCTATCAGCAAAACAAGTTAATTCAGCAATACAATTTAATATAGCATCCCAAATCAAATACCAAACTAAGATATACATCGTTATAAATGAAGGTATCAATTGTGTTAACTGAATGAGCATTTTCAAGACCTTGTAATTTTCATTATGGTTTTGAGATAAATCTATTAAAGCCATGGCAGGTGGTATCATAAAAACTTCTGCAACATTCATCATAACAAATATAACACCAAAAATAGCACATAGCTTTTCTAAAACATAACTTTTACGAATATACTTGTTTCTAGGGTAATGTATTTGATACACTACTACAGGATAAGTAGTAAAATCAAAAAAGTTTTTTAAAGTAATATTTTCCGGAAATGAAATATTATTTTCAATGTCCTTTTGATGATCAAGCTCCATTTTAGAATATTTAATAGTTCTTTTTAAATGATTATTGTTAGGATCATCTTTTAACAACTTTTCAGCTTTTTTCAAAGCTTTTAATCTTTCAAACATAAATCCATTGTAAAATGCATATGTGTGAATTTTCATTAATAAAACTAAAGAATGTAAAAACATAAAAATTCTAGATATCCAATTTTTTTCAAATATAACATAACAAGTAAACATCCACCCTAAACAAAATGTTAGCTCAAATAAGATAATGATATTTCTACCTTTATTAGACCATGTGTATTTGTTATCTTTAATTAATTTAATAATGGGAAATGTAATAAACATAGATAAATACATTAATAAATCCATAAATGCGACAAATGGTATACTATCAAACATATAAGACCAAATCAAAGAATTTTCCCAAAAAAATTGACTATCTGATTTATTGGATAAGTAAAATTGTAAAAAATGATTTGAAATAGTAAAAAATATGAACATCCAACCTAAGACAAAAAATCCAGAAAATTGTATTAATTTATCATCATGATCAAAGTTAGATTCATGTGCATCTGCATCCTTCTCATTCACTTCTTTGTTTCGTTTCTTTCCTTTATTTTTACCATATTTTTTAACAATTGGGCCGGTGAATTTGGCATTATTAATAGATATATACTTATCTAAGAGTGTTTGTTGTTCTGAAAAGTTTATATCACCATATAAAATTTTAATTTCTTCTTCTCTTTCTTCTTCTATGTGAGTATGTGTGTTTAGAGTTTGTTCAGACATTGATATATGCGTATATATAATAATAAGAACACGTTAGTTTATGAATTGAGCATAGGGTTTTGTATCAGAATATATTTATTAAATTATTACTAATTTTATTATACCTTTTAATTTATATACAATTTCTCAAAAACTCAAAAATAAACAACTATAATCTCTTTAAACTTTTTTTATTTGTTTTTTTTTAACATCCCCTATTTTTTTTTAAATATTATATAATTTATCTATGATGTTTTTTTTTTTTTTTGTCAAGAATACTTATTGTCACCATTATTTTACCGGATTTTTTTAATTACGTTTGAAAAACTTTATACTTTTTAATTCTTTGTTATTTTTATATATTGAATAAGTATTCATTATTTTTTGCATACCATAATGATGTTAATTTTTTTATTAAAATGCATTCTGTTATATACGGTGGTTGAAATTCCTATTAACAGCAAAATCTAGATTATAATACGTTACTATATACGATAAGTATCCTTTATCAGTTTTTTATTTTTAGCACATTAAAACTTGATATAAAAACACGTGATGCATCTTGAAAAAAAAGAAAGTAAATTGAATTCACCACATTACTAAAGTAAAAAAAAAAAAAAATTTGAAAAAAATTATAATAAACAATAATAAAAAATTAAATTTTTTTTAAAAATTTGAAGGAAATAACCCACATACCAAGAAACAACAATGACAATGAATAATAATAGTAATAACAACGTTCCTAATATTTTGCCAACGATATTTAGACACATTTTAACTGATGCTGAAAATGATAATATTTTAATGAAATCATATAACCAATTAGTGGATAAAGAAATTGAACTTGAAACATCAATCAATAAGAAAACTATAGATTTAATAAATAACAGTATAGATGTTTTAAGCGATAAGAACAGCAATTCTAATACATTAAGGTTATTTATTCACAATACAACACAAAATCAGCCATGGACACAAACAGGAGAAATAAACATAAATGATAAACCAGCATGGTTATTAAGAATTGAAGGGAAAGTTCTAGACCATAATGATATATTGTTATCATCACTTTTAAAGAATATTAATATTAAATTTGTAGATTTTGATAAAACATCGTTAAATGATGGAGAAGATGATTTAACAAATGATATCGAATGGAACCATTTAGATAATGAAAATATACAATTTAATGGATTGGATATTAAAAGATTTGGATCTCAGAACAGAAAAGTCTTGATTACTTTAGAATTAAAAGATTTTAATGTATCAAACTTTATCCAACCTATTATAAACATTTATAAAAAAAATGGATTAAATAAAAGTAGTGGTAATTTGCAAGATTTAATTAACATGTTAGTTGAGCATATTCTATCACATAATCTTATTGATAATAATACAGGTTTGATCAACTTAGATAAAGACTTGGATTTAATGAGTATTGCAAAACTTCAAGATCAATCTTTAGCAACTTCATCTATTTCTTTAGAAAATTTATTAGAAATTGCTACCAAGTATTGTTTGAAACCTATAAAACCTATTCAATTTGAATATGAAATAAGATGTGATAAAGAAACAACTTTTGGTGAAAATTGTTTTGATATTGTAATAAATAACACTAATATTATTAATCAAGCTTCTAAGCAAGAAAAATCAGTATACAAAGAATATCTGTCTGAGATTGAAGTAATTGACACTCAAATTAATAAGCTTCATTTACAAAGCAGTAAGTTATTATCTAATTTAAATAACAATGTTATTCCAAAGTATCAATTCTATCATGAATTATCCACTCAAAATAAAAATCCTGTTGAATTCTTAAAAAATTACATAGAACAACAATGTAAAATTAATAAAGAAATCATTGCTCAAGATAATGGTTACTTAGAAGATGTAGTAAGAAGAAGTCAATATTATATTGATAATGAAAAGGAATTATCTGAAGAGGTTAGTTTATTATTACAAAGCGGTAAAATTTAATTTATATATCCATTACTCAACAATATGATTTTTTTTTCAACTTTAATAAAAATATCACGTGGTTTTAAATAGTTAACTTTATATATATAATAATAATAAAAAAAAGGGCAATCGGTCCGATATGAAGATGATGACTAATTTTTTTTTTTTTTTCTCTCTGAAATTTAAAGCATATGTATAAATTATTTTTTTTAAAAAATTTTGACTCTATTGAACAAAAAGTATATAAATATAGTTAAATAGAATGGTGGAAGAAAAAAACACACACTCATACATTGTTAATAATTTTTTAATTGTCTAATAAAATATTTTTAAAAATAACAATAATATAAAACCTAAGATTTTATTTTATTTTCTTTAATAAGTATTATTTAAAATAATAATAATACTCCCCTAAAACCAAGAAAAAAAAATTTTTTTTAAGTACAAACATGTCTCAAACTAAGCCTACATATAGATCTACAAGATCAGATAATACTAATGATAATATATCATTCGAATCTGCTATTATGAAAGGTCTAGCCAAAGATGGTGGTTTATTCATACCATCATTTATTCCAAAGATCTCAGAAGAAGAGTTAAAAAAATGGTCTCAATTATCATTTGTAGACTTAGCTTTTGAAATTATGAAATTATACATTTCAGAAGATGATATTCCTACTGAAAAATTACATGAAATAATTACTAAATCTTACTCTACTTTTAGATCTGATGAAGTTACACCATTAGTCAAAAACTTAGAATCTAATGTTCACATTTTAGAATTATTCCATGGACCTACTTATGCTTTTAAAGACGTTGCTCTTCAATTTGTTGGTAACTTATTTGAATATTTCTTAAATAAGCACAACTCTGAAAATCCAAATGAAATTAAAAAATTGACTATTGTCGGTGCTACTTCTGGTGACACTGGTTCTGCTGCCATTTATGGTTTAAGAGGAAAGGATAACATTAGAGTTTTCATTTTATATCCAAACGGAAGAATTTCTAAGATTCAAGAAGAACAAATGACTACCATTCAAGATAAAAATGTTCAAACTTTAAGTGTTACAGGTACTTTTGATAACTGTCAAGATATTGTTAAAGAAATATTTGGTGATGATGAATTTAACAAGAAATATAACTTAGGTGCTGTTAACAGTATTAACTGGGCTAGAATTTTAGCTCAAATCACTTACTACTTTTATTCCTATTTCCAAATTGCTAATGAAAAATCTGATGCTAAGGTTAAGTTTGTAGTTCCTTCTGGTAACTTTGGTGATATCTTAGCTGGTTATTTCGCTGCTAGAATGGGTATGCCAGTTGAAAAATTAGTTATCGCCACTAATGAAAATGATATCTTAGATAGATTCTTAAAATCTGAAAATGGTCAATATGCTAGATCGGATGATGTTAAAGCTACTCTTTCTCCAGCTATGGATATTTTAATTTCTTCTAACTTTGAAAGATTACTTTGGTTCTTAGCTTATGAAGAATTAGCTAACCAAGACTCTGATAAAGCTGGTGACATTCTAAATAACTGGTTCAAAGATTTAAAAACTACTGGTAAATTTGAAGCTGGTTCAGCTGTTGTTAAAGCTGCATCTAAATTATTTGATTCTGAATCTGTTAAGGATTTACAAATTTTAGAAACTATTGCTAAAGTTTATGAAAATTCTCAAAACCCACAAAAATACATTGTTGATCCACACACTTCAGTTGGTATGAAAGCTACTTATAATCAAATAGAAAAGGATGGAAAGGATGCTGGCTTCCAATACATCTGTTTATCCACCGCTCACCCTGCTAAATTTGCAGATGCTGTAAACCAAAGTTTAGAAAGCTTCAAAGATTACTCATTTGAAAAAGATGTTTTACCAGAAGAATTAAGAAAACTTGCATCTTTACCTAAGAAATTAAAATTAGTTTCCAGAGCTGACTTACAACTTGTTAAGAATGCTATTGATGAAGAAATTTTAGTTATGGAACAATAATAGATCTCAATATATATAAGTCATTTAATTAAACAATATTACTATTTAATTTTTTAAAAAAATCTTTTCTCTATTTTGCAGAAACAAATTTCTTCACTTTCATTTCTTTAATTTCATTTGAGATAATTGTTTGTTTAATTAATTACGTTAAAATTATTTATCAATATTTTACATGGGCGTGTGGCGTAGTTGGTAGCGCGCTCCCTTAGCATGGGAGAGGTCTTGGGTTCGACTCCCAACTCGTCCAATTATTTTTTTGTTATTTTTACCTTTGAAGTATTTTGATCGGATTACTTTTTTTAAAAAATTATTTATCAATATTTTACATGGGCGTGTGGCGTAGTTGGT
>JAJMDG010000014.1:0-11873 GCA_030565715.1 Hanseniaspora singularis (nom. inval.) | reverse complement strand
CTTTTCTTCCATTTACACTGTTCTGCCACAATAACCCACGTTCCAAGGAAAAAAAAAAAAAAACCCAGAGATCAAAAAAAAAAAAAAATGATACTTTCCATTTTTTTGTTTTTTGTTTTTTTTGACGTGGACTTTTATTTTTGGAACAGAAAAAAAATGAAAAAATGAAAAAATGAAAAAAAAAAAAGACACATTTAACCTCAAAACTAATAGTTTAATTGTTACTATAACTTGAATAATATTATAATATTTAAATATATAAACCTAAAACATTGTTATATTGAGTGTTAGATATATAAATATATTGTTATACCTGGTGATATACACATATATATTGATATATTGAGTGATTTAGATATAAACAGGTTTTATTAGTTTTATTTAGATAAAGTTAAATTACGGTATATTTTGTGTTATAGAGACGACAGAGTGTTATTTAGGGTAATATAGAGATACTACAGATAACTAAAATAGATAAAATAAATAAATACCACAAAAAAACACAAAATACACAAAAAACACAAAAAAAACACAAAAAATAATGAGTTTAATATCCATCCATGAATATAAAAAATTTAAAAAATTCTTACCAAAATCCATCAAAAGGTTCATATTACTATCAATATCAGTGATATTATCATTATTACTAGTACATACCCTAATAAACTTAGAGATTAACCCTACAAAAAACCCTAATAAAGAATTAAACACATACAACCTTAATGATCTACTTACACAATTAACCACTAGATATAACCCATCTATAACTATACCATATGCTGAAAGTTTTTCAGAAAGAGATACTACATCAGATGAATTTTTAGAAAGTTCTACTTTAGGAACATATAAAGATAAATGTCCAACAGTAGGATCAGATCTAGGAGATATAAAAAACTGGAGATATTTAACAAAAGATCATTTAGAAAATTCATGCTTAGTAATGAATCCATTAGTAACTGATAGAATTACTAATAAACATAAATCTTTATTAATAGATGTGTTGAAAAAGGAAGATAAGACATTTCATTACCCTGGTAAGAAATTATATAACGGTGGTGATGGTATAGTATTAGTAGCAGGAGGAAGTTATTCATTAATGGCATATTCTGTAATAAAAGTAATAAGAGAAAGTAAAACTACATTACCAATAGAAATATTAATACCAACAGATGAAGATTCTATAACAGATGAAAAGTTTTGTAACTTAATACATAATGAATATAATGCTACATGTATCTACCTAAATAGGATATTTTCAACCGAACTTATACAAAAAACAGAATTTAAAGGATTTCAATATAAATCATTAGCATTAATGGCTTCATCATTTGAAAATGTATTATTATTAGATGTAGATGACTACCCATTAAAGAATATTGATGATATATTTGATAATAAGATATTTAAACAAAATGGGTTAATACTATGGCCTGATTTCTGGAGAAGAACTACACATCCATTTTTTTATGAATCTGCTAATATAAAAGTAGATATGACACAAAGAGTAAGAAATAATTTTGATTCATTAAGTGATTTTAAAAAAAGTAATAAATTAAGAGTAAATGGTAAAAATAAAGGTAATGAAGAAAAAGAAGATATACCATATCATGATTTCTTAAATACATTACCAGATCCATCATCAGAAACTGGTCAATTTATGATAAATAAAAGAAAACATTGGAATACATTAATATTATCATTATATTATAATATATTTGGACCTAATGTATACTATCATTTATTATCACAATATTCATCAGGACAAGGTGATAAAGAAACATTTATAGCTGCTGCTCATGTATGTAATTTACCATATTATCAAATATTATCAAGTCCATCAATGGATGGTTATTTTACAGAAGAAGGTAATTACAGAGGTTTAGCATATTATCAAAAAGATTTCAGAATAGATTATGAATATAAATCAAAATTACAATTAGATTTTTCTAATAATAATGAATTATTTAAAGAAAATGACCCAACTTATATCAAAGATAAATATTTCAACGGTGATTTAACTAAACCATTTGCATTATTTGCTCATTGTAATTTACCAAAGTTTAATCCATTGAAAATGTCTCAAAATCATGAATTTATTAAAGATGATAAACATTTTAGAGGTTTTACTAATGATATTTGTTTAAATGGTTTAGATTTAGAAAAAATTATTAATTTATCTTATCATGAGTTATTATGTCAAAAGAATAAAAAATTCGATGTTTTTGATTATTTATTTGATAAAAATCAGAAAATTTCTATGTGTCAATATATCGATAACAGATTACAGTTGTTTAATGATGTTCCTTTGTTTGAATGATGATGATGATGTAATAAGGGGAGAAGAAGGGATGGAAGGAATAAGGTGTCATATTAGATACAAGAAAAAAAAAAAAGAATAGAAATAAGATATAGACATAATAGATTATGAAATTATATTTTTAAAACTAGAGATAAATTATAGAATTTAGGAAGATGAAATATAAATATTTAATATTTTTAAAGATTGAATATTAATTATGATATAAAAACTATGAAATTATAGATATTATGATATGATACATCATGAATATTCTGATAAAATTATTAATAAAATGAATTTATGAATTATAAAATATGAAGAAAAAAGAAAAAAAAGAGAGTTAAATAGACTCAAGATATAGAATATACAATAAAGCTTTATTAAAAAATTAAATATAGAGTAGATGTATATTATCTAATAATAAATAATTAAATTAAATTATTGGGTAATATAGCTAATAAAGATAGACTTGTATATAGAATATGAGTATGATAAATATTCTTACATAAACTTTAGGTATACATGAGTATATCTAGATATTAAATTATATATTAAAATATAAAGAAGTACAATAACGATAAAGGAAGGGTGTTAGTAAGAGCTTTATGAGAAGAGTGTAAATATATATATATATGAGAATAATAGTGATAATATGAGAGTAATATACTGTCTAATATAACAAGACAAATAGCCACAGAAAAACCACATATACAACACACTCTAAATGAAATCTAATAACAATAATTATATAAAACTAAATATAAATAATGGAAAAAGAAAACATTATAACTCTAAACCCATATCAACCTTAATATCCTTAACTAAGAATTCTAAACCACCTCTCTTTTTAAACTTAGATTTAATCATTTCTAAATATTCTCTTTCCAACTTCTCCTTAGATTCTCTCTTCATATCAGAAAGTTTCTGTTCTTCTTGTTCTTTTAAATACTTTTCATTTTCAATCTTTTGTAAATCTTTATAATAGATTCTAGCTTTAGTTTTTAATCTAGAGAAAGGATCAGATTTTTTATCTCTAATATCATTATTATTATCTAAATCTTCTTGTTTTTTAGATTTAATATTATCAATATTAATCTTTTTATTCTTTTGAGTTAAATAATCTAATTTATTAGAACCTACTAAATCATTTTCATGATGTTTATCATAAATATTCATTCTTTTTTCTAATTGTTTTAATTGTTTAGAATATTTATTAATATCATTTTCATTATTAACATCTATAGCATATTGTAATTTATCTTTTAATATAGATTTTTCTATAACTGTATTAATACCTGATAATTTTTTATTAAATTGTAATCTATTTGCTACTTGTTTATTCATAATTTCATTAGTTAATGGTAAATTTATAAAATCTTTTAATTCTTTAAATTTTATATTAAATTCATTAAGTTTTAATAAATTTTTTATATTAATGTTAGTCTTTGATAAATATTCTTTATATTTCATTAATTCTTTTTCTGTTATAAAACTATCTGAAAAATAATTCATTTGAAAGATTTTTCTAAATTTACCTTGTGTTACACCAAAATATTGATTTGTATAAAATTCATTATTAAATTTATAAGGTTTTTGAAAGAATACTTTTTCTATTTTTACTAATCTATATTGATTTTGATTATTTTGTGTTGATACATTAACTCTACCATAACAACCTACTACTAATTTATTAAATCCTGGATAAAAACAATATTTATTAATAAATTCTCTACCTATTTTAATATTATTAAAATCTTCTAATGTTGGTTCTTTTTTAATATTTTTATTATGATTATCATCCCATTCTACTAATTCTTTTTTATTTTTTTTAGTAGGTTTATCATAATATGAATATTCGTCATCTTCATCTTCTTCTTCATCTTCTTCTATATATTCATCATCACTTGGTGTATTACTTTTCTTTTTAACTAAATTTTTTAATCTATTAGCTCTACTAGGTTTACTACTGTAATAGTCATCATCTTCATCTTCTTCCTCATCTTCTTCTTCATCTGAATAACCACCTGATACCTTCTTCTTTTCTTGTTCTTTCTTTCTATTTAAGAAATAAGCTCTTTCCTTATATTCTTTAATCTTTTGTTCTCTTTCATACATAATTTCTTCTTGTTCTAATTCTGGTAATGATAAAACTCTATCTTTATCATCTTCATTTAAATAAAAACTTTCATAAGGGAATGGATATTTTAATTCTACATTATTATTATCATCTTTTCTTTGTAAAAATCCATAATCATCTTCTTCATCTTCTATGTTATCAACATCCATACCATCAGCTAAGGCTAATAAATCATCATCTAAGTCAGACATTTTTATATAATTCTTTGGTTTTATTTATGGTTTATTTTTATTGTTTAATTAATAATTAATAATTGTTGTTTTGATGTTGTGGAATTTGGAAAAAAGTAAAAAAAAATTTTTATAAAAAAAAAAAAATAAAAAAAATAATAATAATAATAATAAGATTGTCGGAGATAAGAGATTAGTTATTAAAATGAAGGATTAAGAGGGAGGTAAGAGAAGAAAAGGGGTAATATGGATGGGATAGAGAAGATAAATGGCAAATAAAGAGTGATAGAGGGTATATAAAGAAGGTAAATAATAAGATAAATTATATTTAATAGATAAAAAAGAAAGATTGTATAAGACAGAGGACATATAAGAAGTATAAGAGATATAAGAAGTATAAAAGATATAAGTCATATAAGAACTATAATATCCACATAATACACAAGAGATAATAAATACAACATTAAAACCACGCACAAAAGAAACAACTTATAAACAACACTTAAAACCATATATAAACGAAGTTAATAATATATAACCACAATAAAAAAAAATAAATAAAGACTTAAAACTTATATTTACCAGAATTATTACCTAAAACTTTAACATCTTTATCTTTAAAATCTAATTGTAAATATTCATTAACCAAATATAACTCTAAATCAATAGAATCTAATAAACCAATCTTATAAAGTTTATTAAATTTAGTAATAAAAGTAAAAGAATTTTCAGAATTATTATCATTTTGTAATGATTCATCATCATCATTATTATGATCTAAAATCTCATTATATTTTCTTTTTTTATTCTTCATAGGTAAATTTTTATTCATATTTATAATTAAAATCCAATTATTAGAATATAATAAAATTTTATCATTTGTTAATATAATAATATCTATAATAAATAATGATTTATTAATATCATTTAATATAATTTTAGGGAATGAATCATGATTTAATTTAGACCATTGAGTTTGTTCTAAAGTATTTAAATTTAATTCAATAATTTTAAAATTTTTAGTAATAATTATTATAGTATTTCTAATATGATTAATTTTACAAATATTAATATCATTATTATAAATTAATTGTAAATTATAATTATTAATTTTTTTATGTAAAATTATAATTTTATTATTTGATTGAATTAATATTTGATTATTATTAATAATTTCAATTTTATTAATTAATATATTATTAAAATCATCTTCTGCTTCATCATCTTCATCATATTCTGCTTCATCATCATTTTTATAATAACCTTCAATTTTAATTTCATTACATTCCATTTCTTCAATATTATAATTATAAATTAAATTATTATTAATACAATTATTATTAAAATCAAAAGTATTATATTGATAGAATAAAATTAATTCATTATCATTTAAAAATTTAATATCATTAATTTTTAAATCTTTAAATTTTTTATTAAAATTTGGTAAATTTTCTAATGGTAATTTTATAACTTTTATACCAATAATTTCATCATTTTCTAATATTTGTTCCATAAAGAAACATCTAATACTTAATAAATCATCATTATTATAAATTATTAATAATTCATTAGATTTATTAACTATAAATGATTCAAATTGTTGTAATTTTAATTTAGATAATAATTTACCATTTTTATTAAATATTTTTAATAAATTATCATTTAATAAATTAAATGTTAAATTATTATTAATAATTAAATCTTTTTCATTTAATAATATTGGTAATTTTTGTATACTTTGTATATTATTATTTTCTATAGAGTTAAAATTATTACATTGATTAAATATTTGTATTTCTCCAATTTCATTACCAACTATTAAAAAATTATCTAATGTATGTAATCCTCTTAAATCATAACCTTGTTTAATATTTACTAATGATTTATTAATTAATCTATTATTTAAAAGATGTAATTTTATTATAGATGTATCATTTTGTTTAATAAATTTAAACATTGATATTTTTTTATCTAATGAAGTTGTAAATATACAATCATTACTTTCATTATAAGATAAATTTAAAATATCAATTTTAGTAGTATTATTATTACTATTACCATTTAATGTTTGTAATAATGTATTAGTTTTAAAATCCCATACTTTTAAATCACCATTACTATCACCACTAACTATAACATTATATTTTGCTATATATTCTAAACACCATACTATAGGAATTCTATTATTAAAATTATGTTTTTTACCATTCTTACTATTAACACTAACTTTTTTATTATCAATTTTTAAAGTTTTTAATAATTGAATGTTTTTATTATCATAAGTTAAAATTTTAATTTTACCTAATGATGTACCTGTTATAATATTTTTATCATTATTTATAAAATTTATAGATAAAATTTTTTCATCATTATTAATATTAGATAATAATTGAGAATTATAAATTAATTCAGTAGTAGATATTTCATAAACTTGTATATTATTATTACTTAAACCTATAATAATTTTATTTAATTCTTTATTAATATTTATAGACCAAATTATACAATTAGCATCTGTTGTAATATTTATTAAATGTTGTTTTTTAATACAACTATTGTTTAAATCATATTCTGTAATATATTCATTACCATTAATTGTATAAACTTTTTCTAAATTTGTTATTGGATCTATAAAATAGATAAAATCTTCTATTGTATTATTTGTTAAAGTATTATTAATATTTTTATAATTTATAATACTTAAATTATTCCAATTTTTTAAATTTAAATTATATTCCCAATGTTCTAATATCCCATTACTTCTACTAACTAATAATCTATAACTATCATTAAAATTTATAATTTTACAGTTAGTAATTTCTAATGAACTTATATTATCATTATTTTTTTTTAAATAATTAATTTTGAAAAGTTTCAGTAGTGTTTCTTTATTATCTGTTGTCATTAGGTTGTTTGGTTTTATGTAGAATGGTTATTTAAATGTGTGATAAGATTAAATAATATTAGATATTAACTTTTGTAGTATGTTTTATTAATTTAAATATTAAATTATCTGTATATTTCTATTTTATTAATGTTTTTAGAATAAGAAATGAAATTTTTTATTAAAAAAAAAAAAAAAAAAAAAAAAAAAAAAAAAAAAAAAAAAAAAAATTAAAAAAAAAAAAAGAAATGTTTAAATAAAAATTATGAAAATAGTCTAAAATGGAAATTACTTGGTATGGTAAGAAAATTAATTGTGTGTATTACTGACTAAGCAAAACGTGACAAAAAAGGAAAAATATACTAAAAAAAAAAGAAAAAAAGAAATGGGACATATTAGTACCTTCACGCGGTAATAATATACTACATGAAGTAAAAGATATACAAGATGGGTGAGTGTAGATAACAAGGCAAAAAAAAAAAAAAGCAATGTGGTGTAAACGTGATGGGTGTTAGAATTATAACACGAAAAAAAACGAAAAAAAAAAAAAGTAAATAAACACACATTTGATGGGCTATTAGATATAATAAACATATTTAAAGTGAAATATATATAGTATAAACATACAACCACTGATAATTAAAGGTATATATATATATAAATAAACATATTATCTATACTCTAGTATGGAAGAAACTAACATTAGCGTGGAAATTAAACAATTATTCCAAGATGTTTACAAATCAGCTAATAAAATATCAGATTCTTTAATAAACAATGATAATGATATTAAACAATTAAATAGTAATGTTATACAAATGATTAGAATTAATACTATTAAATTAAGAAAAATTTATGTAGAGATAATGGATGAAAGTGATGAAGATATGGAATTATTTGAAGAAGAAGATAATAATAATAATAAAAACTTTAATAAACAACAAATTAAACTTAAGGAATATATGGATTGTTTGATAAAAATGACTTTAATATTTATTTCTTCTTTTAAATTGACTCAATGTGATGTTAATAATTCATTAGATGTTGATAATATTGTCTTAAGATTTATAACTAATTATTATGTTAATTGGTATAAATATGAGAGCTCAGGAGAAATTGAAGAGGAAATTGAAGGTGAGAATACTACTGAATCATTACAAAATACTTCAAAACAACCTCAATACCCTAATCACTTTGATATATTCTTTAAACTATACTTAACTAAAATATACAAACCATTAATATCAAATCAAGATTATAATATTAGATACATTACCTTAAAAATTACTACACTTTTATATGAGAATTTTGAAGAATTAGATATAGATGATTATAATGAAATATTACTAGGAATAAAGTCTAGAATATATGATAAAGAGGAAAAAGTTAGAATACAAGCTATTATAGGATTAATAAAGTTTCAAAATGATGATAATATCATGACTTTATTAATAGATATATTAAGAAATGATAATTCCATAGCTATTAGAAGACTCCTAATATCCAACATAATGATTAATAATAAAGTTAACTTATACTCTTATATCTTAGAAAGATATATGGATAAATCTTTAGAGGTTAGAAAGGATGTTTATAATAAATTTTTATTACAAAAATTTAAAGGTTTAGATATATTTAAAAAAGTGAAGAATATATTATTAATAAAGATTATTTATAACGGGTTTATAATGGATAGAGAGGAAGTTATTAATGAATTGAATTTTAAATTGTTATTTAATTGGTTTAAGTGTTGTAATTATGATTTAGTTAAATTTATTGAATGCTTTAAAGTTAAAGATTTTTTAAATGATCAATTAAATCTTACGAAATTTGAGGTTATTATAGAGAATTTTATTTATTATTTAGTTTTGAAGGTTAGTATTGATGAGGAGGTTATTGATGAGAGTTTAGATGGGAAGCAGTCCTTGAAGGGATTAGGTAAGAGGGATAAAGTTGAGATTATTAGGAAGTTGAGAGAGGTTGGATTATGGGCAGTAGGTGTAGCACCAGAGAGAGATTTAGAGATTAATTCAGAGATAAACTCAGATATTGAATCAGATATAGAGTCAAATATTAATCAAAATATTCATAAAGAATGGGGATTAACTCAAAAAACAAAAAATAACACCACTCCACCATCAATTACTTTAGAACATTCCTTTATTTTAAAATATCTTCATAAAATCTATTCATTAGAAGAACCTTTAATTAATAGATTATTAGATGATACTGTTATTGTTCCTACAACCTTAGAGTTGATTAATTTATTGAGTTATTTTAATGATTGTTTTGGTATTGAGAATAGATTTATTTATTTGAATTTATTAGAGGTTTCTAAGGTTAGTCAAGATTTTAAGGATGAGGTTAGTAGAAGGGGGATGTTACAATTTTTGAGAGATAGAGTGGTGGAATGGGGGGGTGTAGGAGTGAATGGTGGAGTAGAAGATGTAGAGAGAGGAATAGAGAGGTTAATGAATGAAGAAAATAATAAATTAACAGGAAATAACCTACAAAATAACATAACAGAAGTAGAAAACAACCTAAATGAAACTCCAACAGTACAACAATTTGAAGAATTTGAAGAAGAAATAGTCTCAATATTACCAATAATTAAAAGATTAAAACAAGATAAAAATGTAACCAGTTATAGAAAGATATTAGATGTTGAAGTTAGAGTGTTGCATTTGATTATTGAGGTGTTTTATGAGAGGTTATCATTGAATAGTTTAGATTATTTAGATATTGTGATGAATTTAGTGTGGGATCTGAGAGATGGGGAGGTGGTGGAGAGTGGTGTAAGAGAAGGGAAATTTTCAGTAGAGGAGGGGTTAGAATCCGAATCAGACTCAGAATCAGAAGAAGATTGGGAAAAAGACCCAATTAATACCTCCAAAGTACCAAAAATAACTAAAAATAATAAAATTGGGAAAAAAAGGAAAAGAAAAAGCTCAAATGAAGAAGAAGAATTAGGATTAGACTTAGATTTAGACTCAGATTCAGACTCAGAATTAGAATCTAACACAGATATAACACCAAAAACTCAACAACCAAGTCCAAAAACATTAAAAAATATATTAAAAATTACTGAAATAATGTTATTACAATTACCAAATCCTACAATAAATAAAAAAAATAACACAAAAGATAATATTATTAATAATAATAATATTAGTAATATTGAAAATAACCTTTATTTTGAATCATTAATTGATACATTAATTACACCAGCTATTAGACAAAATTTAGATCAAAGTCTTAGAACTTTAGGTTTATTAAATTTATCTTTAGTTTGTTTATTAGATGTTAATTTAATGAGAGAGAATTTGTATATTTTTGCTATGTGTGCTGGTAAGAGTTTGTCTAAGGGTGGGGAGAGTTTAGTTTTTAGGGAGGTTAGTTTGAGGGCTATTTTGGATGGGTTGTTGACGTTTGAGTTGGGTGAGGTTTTGGGTGGGGGTGGGGGTGGGGAGGGTGGTGGTGAAGGAGTGGGTGGTGAAGGAGTGGGTGGTGAAGGAGTGGGTGGTGAAGGAGTGGGTGATGGTGTGGGAGGGGAGGGAAAGAGTGGAGTGGAAAGTGAAATGGACAGTGAACATGAAGAAATAGAAAGTGGAGTAAGAACCCAAGATTCTGAGATAAATACCCCAGAAGAAAGGGTAAAATACCAAAAAACAACTGAAATAACCCTAAATAAAGATAAAATTAGTTATAAACCTTTAATTACTAAGGATTTTGGGAGTCTTAGTGGGGCTAAAAGTGATGGAATGGTTAGTTATGATTATATTATGGATGATAGTGAGTCTGAGGTAGATAGTGATTTGGAGGGGTTGGTAGGGGGTGTGAAGAAGAAAGAAGTAGAGGGGGAGAAGACAGAAGAGGTAGAAGCAGAGGGGAAGAAGACAGAAGAGGTAGAAGTAGGGGGGGAAGAAATAGGGGGGGTTAAAATAAAAAAAGTGGAAGAATCAAGAACAAATGAACCAACCACCCCAACACCAAGTAGAAAAACCCTCAAAACGACAATAAACAATACCACTAACCAACCTACAACCAATATAACCACCCAAACCTTAACAAAACCACAAGAATTACAACTATTCTCACTATTCAAAATATTCTATAAAATATTAAAAGAAAATGAATCAAAAAGAATAGATACATTAATAGTAACAGGAGTATTTAAATTATACTTATATCAAAAGGTTAATCATTTAGATTTATTACAATTATTAATATTAATATATTATTATCCTATTAATTGTAATAATTTTAAGTTATTACAAGTATATGCTAGTTTTATACCTACATTTTGTTTTAGTAATTGGAAGAATCAAGGGTTATTAGTTGAGTTAGTTCCTGATTTGGTGTTTAGGTTGGTTGTTTTATGGG
>JAJMDG010000013.1:0-23304 GCA_030565715.1 Hanseniaspora singularis (nom. inval.) | reverse complement strand
AGTTTCACTTGAAGTAATTCCATCTGTTCCTACAAATGTTGATATTTCGGTGCCAACAGTCGTAGTGAAACTATTGTTACCTTGAACGGTAATGGTCTTAATATGAGTTGGGGTTTCAACTGTGAAAATAGTCTCACTTGAAGTGATTCCATCTGTTCCTACAAAAGTTGATATTTCGGTGCCAACAGTCGTAGTGAAACTATTTGTTCCTTGAATTGTGGTAGCCTTCACGTGAGTTGGGGTTTCAATTCTGACGATAGTATTGGTTGTTGCAATTCCATTTGTTCCTGTATAAGTACTAGTGACGGTTCCAACGGTGGTGGTGAAACTATTTGTACCTTGAATTGTAGTAGTATACAAAGAAGCTGGCGTATATATGGTAACTTTTTCAACGATAACTGTTTCTGTGTATGTAGCTGATGGAGATGTTAATGTATTTTTTACAGTAGAAACATTAGACATTGTTGTTGTTGTAGATGATGTGCTTTTTTGATCCCAAGGTAATGTTGTAGTAGAGAATGATTTATATGAACAATTTTCAATATTATCATAACTATAAACAAATCCAGAAAAATCAGAGTGAGTGACACCATATGTATCTGTATATGTCAAGGTAATAGCACCTGCGGAACCTCGATTAACATAAAAAACGCTAATAGGGTAGTATGTATTTTTTTCAAGATGTATAGTCAATTTATTAATACCGGTTGGACCACTACTACTCCATAATGAGTAAATTTGAGAATTTGCTGAAACATTTCCTGTTGGACTATAATTATTACAACAATTTTTAGCAAGATAACTTCCAGAACCAACAGAGACAATACCTAAATCATCAACGTATCCCATACTGATGGTATAATTACCAGAAACTGGGGCAACAATAAACCCAGTCATATGAAATACTAAATGATCCATTGGGACTGTAGGTGATGTTCCGTTAGCAAATTTAAAATTGTCTAAGGTTCCCCAATATTCATTGCTTCCACAATCACCACCATCTTTGGCTAAACAAAACGCAGTGTTACTATAACTAATCACGCTAGCATATACATCAGTAGCAACAGTCCCAGGTTTAGTAAAATTAGTGTGAGATTCAGTGATCAAAGACGAGATATCACCTACATAGCCACCAGCTAAGTATGCGGCACTAGTAATTGTAGTGGTATCCTGAACATTAGCTTTGTCAAGACCAAGATATGACTTCCATGGGTAATAATAAATGTTACCTTTAAATCCGCTATATTCAATAGCAGATGAGGGGAAATAACAACCAGATACTCCCCCTAAATCGGATGTTCCAATACCAAGAACATTTAATGAATTTAATAAAAATATTAAGAAGATAATATTTAACTTAACCATTTATTTTATGAGTTATAAGATATTGCTATTATATTTTTTTTTATTTATATATTTCCTATGGTTTATTATTATATTTTATATATTTAAAATTTTAATCCTTATATATATATGTCGTTTTTTTGTAAAAATTAAAATTTTTTTTAAAAAATAATTATAGATTCATTAAATGAAAAAGATGCATAAATTTATTATATTTAAAAAGATGCATAAATCTATTATATTTAAAAAGATGCATAAATCTATTATATTTAAAAAGATGCATAAATCTATTATATTTAAAAAGATGCATAAATCTATTATATTTAAAAAGATGCATAAATCTATTATATTTAAAAAAGATTCTATGCAAGGGTTCAAAAATATTTACGATATAAAAATTTTAAACATATGTAGATTATGCAAGGGTCCATAATTATTATTTCAAGCACTTTCAACTTTTTAACTGTAAACTCGAAATCATAAGTTTTATTTTTAATAATAATGTATATTTTTTTTAATTTTTAAAATTATTATAAAACAAAAAAAAAATTAACAATAGAAATATTTTTTTTAAAATTTCCAAGAGTTTTTTTAGATAACTTAAAAACTGTGATAAATAAAAATTTCAAGCGTATATAAAAAAAATTTTATAAACAAAAAAAATTATTCGTTTTTAAGTAGTTACCATAAGCTTGTGCTTAAAAATTTTTATGCAGCTTCACTGTTTACTAATATTTTTTGCTATGATTGTTTATTTTTCACACAAGCTCCTCCTTTTTTAATAATTTTAAAATATTCTAAACTTATTTAAAAAAATAAAAAATAAAGACTAAAATCACCTTTCAAAAAATATATTTGTATATTAATTTTCATGCTTATCTAGATTGCCGATTTCTATAATATTAACTAATCATTAAAAAAATAGTGTTAATTTCCTCATGTTGTAAATTCGATGATAAATATTCCAAATATTATTGTTTATGCAAATCTGTTAATTCGAGTTTTAAATGAGCTAATATATGATTTTCAAAAATATCATTAACAACTTAACTCAAAATGATGACGTAATATTTTAAGCTCTTAAATCCCATCATAAATTTTTACGAGAATTTTAAATGAGTTAGACAAAATTAACTTAAAAAAACTTTCAACATTTTTTGTTGACTATTAATAAAAAACATTTGCATATGGATAATAATATACAAAATGAAAAAATTGTCTAATAGAGACAAAAAAGTAAAAATAAAATTTTACCTCATAAGGGGGTCGAACCCTTGACATTTTGATTAAGAGTCAAACGCTCTACCAACTGAGCTAACAAGGTGAGTAAATTCCATTAATAGATAATTTTTATTATTTGCTATAATATTTGTTTATTTATTAGATTATTATCTTTTTGAATACTAATAATAGACACTTGTTTCTTAGTCAGTGTAAATATTTAAAAACTAAATATAGAAAGATTATTAATTTTATAAGATTTGTTTACATTTTTTAATTTTATTTGTTGTATATTGTATATTATTACAACTGTATATATAATTTTATAAATAATATATGTAAACATATATGTACAGTCATGTGATTTTTGTAAACATGATATATACAAAGTCACGCGCTGATGCTATTTTTAACTGTCTATTTTTTTATAAATTATACTTATAATCAAGACATTCGTTCAGATGCAAAAGCTACAAAAACTTGATACACAAACCACTATAATAGATGTGTTATTAAAAATATAATTTTTGCATTGATATGTAGCTATAGTAATAACATTTATTATGAAGATTTTTTGAAACATCAAAAATAATGTACCTATTATCAACACAATAGATATTAATTATATATATGATTAGAGAATGTATTAAAAAAAAGAAAAATGCAGTTTTTATAGTCTAGCTAAAGGTATTTTTATGTTTTAAAGTTATAATATATAATTAAATAATTATTTTTTAAATGTTATTTTTAATAATTGAAAATATCTTAATTGAAGTTATTATTAAGCTTCTACAACTTCTGTTTGATAAATAGTGTAAACAACACTAGTACTTGTTTCATCATAATGATGTCCTGTTGGAACCCTTGGATTGATCTCAGTAGGATATGTAGTGTTCATATGTTCAAAAATTGACATAGTTGAGGTATTAAATGATGTAGCGGTTTCAGTAATAATTTCGGAGATATCCCAACCGTATTGAGAAATGTTAGCTGAAGCATGGGTTGAAGAAACTGAAGTGGTAGTGATTAAAGGAGTAGTTAGGTAGTCTGAGATATCAAAAGATTCACTTACAATAGAATCTGAACTAGAGGAATATTGGCTAGGGGTTAATGTGGTGGTGTTCAAATAGCCTGATGTTTGCTTAGAGTTTATATCTTCTAAGGCGGCAGTATTAATAGCTAATAATAAAGAAATAAATGTTATAGATTTAAGCATTTTTGTTTAACGGTTTATGGTTATAAAAACTTGGTTATAACTTATTAAATTATTTTATTAAACGAGAATATTTTACATGAAGGATACCATACTTTATAGTACATGTTTATATATTGTGTAAATTCAATAAATAAATAAATTTATAAAAATTTATATGAATAATTGTCTAGAATGGGGTTTGAAATAATTTAATCCATATCTCCACAATCTATTTTTAGTCTAGTTATTATCTAAAAATATATTGTTTAATGCATTTAAATGTTTTAGATTTTTTAAAAAAATTATTAACCTTAAATGCACTTAGAAATATCTTAACAAATATGTAATTTTCATATTTTTAAAATATTTATTTTTAGATTTCGAGCGATGTGCTTAAATTTTTAATTATTTAATGACGTTTTTTTTTTAAATAATTTTTAAAAAATAAAAATAAAAATAAACATTTGGTCATGTGATAGATCAAATTCCACATATTTAAAAAGTCTAGATTTTTTAAAAATAACATGAAACAATTCTTATAACAAATTGATTCTAGATCTAGAGAGGGCAATTCTAATTATACAAAAATTGCTTAATTCATACAATTGATTGTTGAATATGCTTACTTAATTTTTATAAGAATATATATATATAATTTCAAGTTGCTAAATATAAACAGGCTTATTTTCCAAAAATAAATATTATTGTAAATTATTAAAGATATTATTATATAATTTTTATTTATACTCTATTTAGCATTCTTTTTTTCCTTATTGGAAGGATCTCTTTCATCAGCAACTCTATTAGCTTTCTTTGGAACTCTAGCAAGCCAGTATAAGAAACAAGTCATAACATAATTGAAAGCAATGTAAGCTAAGAAAATACCAAAGTTTCTCCATCTTCTACTATAGTGGGAACTAACAGAGGCTAAGAAGGCGTTAGTAGTAGATATTTGACAAACATCACAGGAACCTGTAGCGCTAGAATCTAAAATATAACCTGTTCCTGCAGCCTTTAAGTATGGATCTAAGTATTCACCACATGTCATGTTATTAGGAGCGTTAATTTTAGTGTATTCATAAGTTGAACAACGAACATTGTTATTGGCTAAACCAAGAGCTAAGGCACCATCAACAAAGTAAGTTAATGGTGAAACTCTGTACATGAATTTCCAGAAGCCTGGCATTCTGTTTGGACCAACGAAAACACCATTGAATGATAAAGCCATTGTGAACATCAAATTAGCAAGATTACCACCAGCTTGTGGATCTTCAAATGGTGCAGCTAACATAGAACCTGTGGAACCAACCCAAATAAAGTAAGCAATGGAATACATAAAGAATAACCCTGTTCTTTCACTTAATTGACCTGCATTAGAAGCATTTTTATAGAATCCAATTGGATAAAAGTAACAGAAGAAACCGACAGCACCAGCTAAGAAATTAGCTGGGAATTCAGCACTGATTTGAGCAATAATGAATGAATACCAAGAGAATGTTCTTGATGGTCTTTCTCTAGCTTCATATAAATCTCTTTGTTCAGCAAAAATAGGCAAGTATTGTTGTAAGAATGGGTTGAATAAAACAGTAAACATAAAGACAGCTAACATTTGATTTTGTAAACCTTGTAAACTATGGTTAGCTTTGAAGAAAGTAAAACCAATGAAAATTTCAGTATAGATGACAACAAAGAATTTAGACCATAAGTATAATGGAGTTCTCCAGTATTGTTGGAAAACTCTTTTTAAAACCAAAGTGTATTGAGTCCAGAAACTAGCAGCATAAGCAGATTGGTCGTCTTCACCAGATATTTCAATAGATGGTAATTCTCTTTCCATAGTTTCCAAAGTAGAAATAACTTCCTTATATTCTTCAGATTCTCTCCAAGCTTCATGGTAATCTCTTTCTTGAACAATGTCCAACATCCATTCTGCTGGGTTAGCATCTGGTGGACATGGTGGAGCTCCTTTACTTTCAAAGTAGTTAATCATAGTCTTACAACCTTTACCTAAATCACCAAAGTAAGCAGTCTTACCACCCTTTTGTAAGAATAATAATCTGTCAAATTGTTCAATTAACATAGCAGAAGGTTGATGGATTGTACATAAAATAGCTTGTCCATGATTTGCTAATTTTCTCATTAATTGACAAATAGACCAGGCAGTTTGGGAATCTAAACCAGAGGTTGGCTCATCTAAAAATATTAATAATTTAGGCTTAGCAGCTAATTCAACACCAATAGTTAATCTCTTTCTTTGTTCAACATTTAAACCTTCACCCATAACACCGACAACAGCGTCAGCATACTTTTGCATATCTAAGATCTTAATACAACTTTCAACATAAGCATCCTTTTCAGCTTTTGAAACAGAAGCAGGTTGTCTTAAGTAAGCACTGAATCTTAAAGATTCTCTAACAGTAGCAGTAGCTAAATGTAAATCTTGTTGTTGACAATAACCAATGGATCTTGGGAAAGCACTATCTCTTAATTTACCATTAACTAAGATATCACCAGTGATAACACCCATAGTGACTCTTGAAGCTAAACAATCTAATAATGTAGTTTTACCAGCACCTGAAGAACCCATTAAAGCAGTAATAGATTTTTTAGCAACCCAACCATCAACGTTGTTTAAGATTCTTCTAGTTTCACTCTTAATTTGAACATCATAACATAAGTTCTTCCAATGTAAAGTAGCTTCAGATTCACTTAAACCAACACCATCAGCATCACCTTCAGAAGAAGTATCAGAGTTACCGTTCTTATAAGATTCATCTTGATCTTCAGCTAACATTTTCTTTTCAGTAGAGTTATTATTAATATCAATATTAGTTTCTAAATCATCAGTTCTCTTAGACATCTTTTTAATCTTTCTAACAACACTTTGTGGGAAAACAATGATTTCACCTTTTTGTTTAGCAGATTCATTGTATTCAGTGAATAATAAGTAAATACCAAAGAAGAAAATAGCATATCCCATAACGATACCAAAGCCTCTCCATTTATGTTTATGTTCATAACCGTATGATAAATATAAGAATGCGTCACCGGAAACACTTGAATCACCTGGAACAGCACCAACAACAGAACAAGTCTTGTATGCGGCGTTGACATCATTATAAGCACCACCACTTGGAATAAATTGAGCACACTTAAAGTCTCTATCATGGAATTCATTAATCATTAAAGATTCAAAACTGTATTGTAATGGATTAATCCAATAAATCCATTTACTCCAACCAAGCATAGAAGTTTTTGGAATAGCAAAACCGGAGTACATAGATAAGGCCAATAAAATAACAGAAGCTGGAACCATTGCTTGTGGGAAAGATTTAGTGGCAGAACCAATAAATCTAAATATATGAGACATCGCCAAAAGACTGATACAGTTAATTAATAAGTAGAAGAAGAAGGCACCTGCTGATCTTCTTAAATTGGTTAACCAATAGTAGAACAAGTTGAAAACAGTTAAGGTAGTAAGTTTGGCAGGCATTTGAGATAAAATAGAAGAGACAGCTTCAGCAGATGGATGGTAAAGAGCTAAGTTCTTTTGTTTTTCAATAATAGATCTAGCTTCATATAATGTCATAATTTCTAAAAGAGAAGAAAAGGAGTTAAAAAGAATAGCATAGAATAATGCACCACCTCTATAAAAGAAGGTAGCTGTGTTTGTATGGTACATGACTTTGTAGAACATGGATGCAATGATCAAAGCCATAAATGAGTTACCACAAACTTCAAATAAAGTTAAACCAATATCATTTTTAATTCTTGTAAAGTTTCTTCTTAATAAATATTTAACTTGTAAACCAAATGATAATGTGAAAGAGGATTGTGGTCTAGCTCTTTTAGATTTACTAGCTTTATGTGATTCAGTAAATTGTTTACTAGATTCCGCGTTAATATTTGCTAAATATTCATCAACATCTTGACATAATAATTTGTATTCTTGAGATTTTTCCCAATATTCAGCCATTTCTTTTGGTGTATCAGGAATATAAATTCCATTTTCCAACATTTTTTCATCTTTAATTCTTTCAGTTGCTGAAGTAACGGCAGTTAAGAAATCAGCAGTGGTTTGTCTTTCAGGACAGAAGTAACCCATCTTTTGGAAATATTCTTTAGCTTTGGAAGTTGGACCGTTATATAATTGATAACCTTCATCTAAAACAATAACGTTATCAAATAAGTCATAAGCTTCTTGAGAACATTGATAGATAGCAACAACAGATGTGGTATCAGAAGTTAAAGATTGTGTCTTTAAACATTTAATAAATGATAAAGTGGATGCAGAATCTAAACCTCTAGTAGAGTTATCATAACAGACAATTTTACCATTGATTAAAGAAATTTCAGAAATAGAAACTCTCTTTCTTTCACCACCGGAAACACCTCTAACAAAATCATTACCAACTTTAGTATTTCTAGTATGTGATAAACCATACATAGCCATAGTAGCTTCAGCCATGTGCTTAGCAAATTCTTCTCTAGTTAATCCTTTAATTCTGTTACTAGGAGTTGTTAAAAGAGCTACATTATTTAATGTTTCAAAAACAGTTAATTGTGGGAAATGAATATCGGCTTCAGCTTGGTAAACAACTTCACCTCTGTAGCTGTTTCTAATTTCTTTAGAAGAAAGACCATCAAAAGAAACAACACTATCTTTGGTTAATTCAAAACCAAAAGTGGTAGCAGATAAAGATTTTAATAAAGTAGAACAACCAGAACCTGGCTTACCTAAAACAACATTTAAAGAACCAGGCTTCAATAGACCAGTCATAGGCTTTAAGATAGTAAATTTATCACCTGCTCTTTCTTTTCTCATACTTCTATATACACTTTCAAAACCTTTTTGGAAAATATTTAAAACTGTACCTTGATAAACAACATCAGATGAATCACCAAATGCAGATAAGTTCTTATAAGCTAAACCTAAAGAGGTGTCCTTATAATATTCTGGGTCAGCAGATCTTAATCTGTTCAAGTTTCTCATCCAAGCATGTGCATCAAAATTTTCACTGTTTGGGTCAATTCTTTGATTATATTTACTAACTCCATCGGAGCCATTTACTGGGACTTCATATATTTCGTTGGTGTTAGAAATACCTGATTGTTGAGTAAAGGTTCTAGCTAAAGATTGAACACTCATTCTATCTGGCTCACCATCATAATCAGATTCTTGAAGGATATCCTTTTGGATATTCGTGGTTGTGAAATCCTCAACTTCTGAGTTTTCAGCAGACATTTTGTTTAATAAATAATATTAGATACGATTGTGATATTATATATCTATAAATTATTATTTTTCTTGGTTTATTATTACCAAATTAAAAAAAATAATAAACCTATAATGAATTCAAGTTAAAAAAAAAGGAAGAGAAAAAAAAACCCATCTTTGATTATATATCATCTATGTTTTTCTTTTTTTAAAAAAATTGTTCTGTTGTTATTTAAAAAAAAAGGGAATTATAAATGGGCGAATTTATTAAACCCATTTATTCAAGATAATTCCTCCGTTAAAAAAAAATAAGGTACCGCTCATTTTAATATAGTTGAATTAGGTAATTAAAAGCAATGAGAGAAAAAAATAGTATAGAACTAAAAAGAAAAAAAATAAGAAGGAAAGGAGGTGTGCTATTAACAAACTGATTATAAGATTTAGTCACACACCCTTTAAAATACAATTGATAACCTTTTTGTTTATAATCGATAACGGATATTATTTATTTTTAGAACAAAATTTTTTGTTTAATTATGGGTCACCCATCTACTATGTATTTTTTTTACATAATATATCCCATGGAGTAATATTTTTATTTCTTTTGGATGCGTGGATTCCATAATTAATTTTGTTTACAGTTAGGTATACGGGAAAAAATGTTCGCTTACCTAAAAACGTGGCTTATATGTATTCTTTTCTTAGACAAAGCAGTATAACGCGTAGACGATTAATGTTATTTACATATATATTAAATTCTTTTAAATAAATTTAAGGGGTGCGCATTTTGATATACTTAATTATAATCTAATTAATATATGGAAAAGTAAAATTATTAACTTTCGGATTTAATGATTGATAATTGATATTTATATATACAATTTAATATCTATGTAAATAAAATTAAATGCGTATCATGCATTTCTTTATTTACACATACACATATATAAATATATATAATTTTTTTTTTTTTTGTATTTCTTCTAACGTATCTTTTTTAAATACATATATATTTTTGATTTAATGATATTGTGACCTACAGAGTCTACATTTAAAAAGAAAAAAATTTTATAGTAGAAAAAAAATTCTTTATATAATTTTATAAATTTTTATTACCAAAAAAAAAAAAAAAATGTTACTGAGTGGCTAAAAATTTAATTCATTAGTAATATTTTTTAAGGAGAAAAAAGACTGATACCGATTGATAAAATCTTAAAATTTTTTTGATACTGATTTTTAATGTATTTATATTGATAAAAATAGTTATTAAGAGCTATATACCATAGAAATAAATTAAGAAATACTTTATATTAAACTTGAATATATTTTGTTATAATACCATATACTCATTTATATAGTTCTATTTTTAGATCACCTTTAAGTTTTTTTAAAGATAGAAGAAAACAAAGGGATATTGCAAATTTTAATTGATTTAGGAAAAATTTCATCTAAGAAAATATCCATATTATCTGTTGTTTTATTTAAAAAATTGAGGTATGTCTACAATCAGTCCACATAGCTTATCTATGCAACAGAGCTCGTCATTTTCTAATGATGTAAATAATCCACCGACTACCTTTAACTCTATGAACTGTAGAAATTGTAATCTTGCAATAACATCAGGTCATGCATATGAATTAGGTGATGATTCAAGATGGCATATTGATTGTTTTGAATGTTATAAATGTAATAGAAAGCTCAATAGTGAAAGTGATTTTTTAGTATTAAGCACTGGTGCTTTAGTTTGCTACGAATGTTCTGATACTTGTACATTATGTAGTTGTAAGATAGATGAGCTTGCTATTATATTAAGCAATTCAGATGAAGCTTATTGCAGAAATTGTTTTAAATGTACGAGATGTGATGAAAAGATTACGAATTTAAGATATGCTAAAACTAATAGAGGATTATATTGTATAAAATGCCATGAACATCTTTTAGAAAAAAGAAAACTTTCAAAACAACAAAAACAGAAGCAACAACAACAAGCTAGTAATAATTTTAGAAATACTTCAACAATTGATTCAGATATTAGTACTGAATTAATCAGTGAAAATTTACAAACACCAATTCAAGTTACTGATATATCTCAAAAGGCAAAAGGTAAAACAAAGGATTTGCCGACTATACCAAGTTCATTTTCAAATAAGAATAACACATCTGTTACTGCAAAAAGTAAAACAAACTCACCTACAGGGGAGTTTTTTAAATACAACCAACCACCGGATTTTACAACAAAACCAAGGATAATTTCTTCAGATTCTTCTTTAAATCTTTCTGCGCATACTACTGTTGAAAATTCTCCAATGCTACCACAAGAAGGATCTTTTGCATTAAGATCTCATGATAATATTTTAAAAAGACATTATTTTTCTAAAGAAGATGACGCTAATGGTGAAAAAAATTATCAAGATGCTGGTAATGTAAAATTGCCACCTGTTAGATCACCAAAGAGAAAATATACTAACACGGATAAAGAAAATATTCCAGATGATTTTAATTTGAACATGGATATGGCAGATAATAAACAAACAGATTCTTTAAAATCAGCCCCTATTATCGAGACTACTTCAAAATCTCAACTTAAAAGTGATGAGAAGAGTAAAGTTAGTTCTAAATCAGATACACAAATTAATACATTGAATGAAAATTTTGGAAGACATACACCTAATATGAACCAAGCTAGCAATTTTTCTACTATAATTTCTACACCAAGAACAGCACCAAGTCCATCTGTTAAAAGAAACACACACTCTAGAAATACATCTATCGATGATGTTTTGGCTTCCACTTTAAAGCATAATAGATTAACTCCATCCGAGAGTGATTTGCTATTAAATAAAACTCCATTAAAAAATGACCCGTTAGAAGAAGAAGAAGATAAGATAAATATTGAAATTTTTAATGACAATAATATTGATTTTAATAATGATGATTTTGATTTTATGAATAATCAAAACTTTTTAAATGATAAGGATATAGAATTGGCATTAAAGATGAGAGAAGAAATATCTCCACAAAAACAAGCTACTGTTGTTTCAACAACTGAAACATATGTTACAGCATCAACATCTAAAAATGATATTAGTAGAATTAATGATGATGATAAAGTTTATAGTAATAATACTAGTGGATCAACTACTCCCCACAAATCACGTAGATCTTTATCATTTAAGTCTCCAAGAAAGTTTTTACATAATTTAACCAGATCTCCAACTTTGGCCTATTCTCATAAAAGAAATGTTTCTTCAGGAATAGATTTTACTGAAGAATCATCTCAATTTGATATTACACCTACGCCTCGCCTACCATTGGATCTGTTAAAAGATAAAAAAAACGAACAAATAGATGCAGAAGAAAACAATTTCAATAGTAATAAAGGATCTTCAAATGGGGCGACACCTCAACAAATGTATTCAGTAAACCATACTATGCCGTTAAGTGAACAAACATTAATGGATGGTCAACAAGCAAAAATGAAATTGAATCAAATGTTCAAAAACCACCCAAAAACACCATCTATTTCAAGTAAGAACAACAATAATGTTGAAAACTATAATACAACAGCTACTTCTGATTATGAACAAAAAAGAGTACCATCTGCGAGAAGTCACCAAAGATCAATCTCAGCTAGCAGTGCTATGCAAAGAAGTATACACTCAAGAACAGCTTCTTTAGATTATTTAAATGGTGGATTAGAAAAAAAAGATGCATTTGATATGAATTCTAATAAAAATAATGTGGAAAACCTAGGTTTGAATATTATTGATAATAGTAATGGTAAATCTGAAAGTTTATTAAATAATTCAAATCCAAGTGAGATTAGTGATGCAATGTCACAATTAAAAAGGTTGAAATCAGAAATATATACTATGGAGAATACGAAGAAAATGTTGAATAATGATATTGAAAGCTTAACAAATAGAAAAAGTAAACTTTTGATTGAAATATCAGAATTGAATAATAGTATCAAGAATTTTAAGGTGAATGGAAATAACAGCAGAGAATCACTTTTGATTTCTAAAAGTAGTATAGGAGAAAGTAGTCATAATAGAAAAGATTCTATAACTTCTTCTATAGGATCTAACCTAAGCGAAGTTAACAACAGTAACAATGGAGGAGGAAAAAGTAGGTTTTGGAAATCAATTTTTCATTCTAATAATGATAGACCACAAAACATTTCAAAACCAATTGATAAAAGTTTAATCAAAATATCAGCATCCACTTCTCAGCAAATTTTGAGTGGAATCACTGGTATGACTGGAAGTTCAAGCTCAAATAGTCTATCTCTATTTAACAACAACAACGAAAATAATAATGACGGTAATGGATTTGAAAATAATGCTACACAGATTAGTATTTCAGATTTAATTAATTTGGAAAATAGTTTTAATGATGTGACACAGAATGATATATCCAAGTATAGCCATACTACTTCGGTATCTAATGAGGGGTATGAACTTCGTGATTATTCATTGGTTGGATATTGTAAAATAGAAAAGCATACTGGAATTCCATTTATGTTAAGATTTTATGTAGACTTTATGCAAAACCATACAAACTTTATGAAACAAGAAGGAATTTACAGGAAAACAGCATCAAAGGTGATCATAGAGAACTTTGAAACTCAGATGTATCAACAATATACTGGATTTATAAATTCACAATCTAATGATTATGGTTCATTTTATAGAATTTGTAATGATATTATAAAATCTAATCAAGATGAATATATGGATGCCCATCTTTTATGTTCATGCTTAAAGAGATTCTTAAGAAGATTATTAATACCTGTTATACCATTTACAAATTATCTTACACTGATTAATGATATACACACTAAGTTAATTTTGCCAAAAGAGCATGAACAAAGTTTAAAATTGATTATAAATCACTTAAGAGAAATTGCTAAATATGAAGAAGATAATAAAATGTCTAAGTATAATTTATCTGTAGTTTTTGCACCATCTTTGATAAGAGATTTAAATAATGAAAGAGAAATGGTTGATTTTAAAGAAAAAGTCAAATACGTTGAATTTTTATTGTCTTAATACTTATATACACGTTATATACATTATAAATGATAATTTAAATGTTAATATCTTTTACTTGATTATTTTTAAGTGATTCTAATTTCCGATGTCCAAATCTAAGTAAATATTCTATAGTTGTAAAATCTTTTCTATTTACAACATTCATTTTTTCATTAAATATTTGTTTTGAATATTTTCTAAATTTGATTTGGTTTTCTTTTGGCTTTGTATATGTCATTTTAATGTAATCTTTATATAAATTTAATGCTTGCTTTTGCAATCCATTTAGTTTTCTCATATTAGATGGGTGATATGTTTGCTTTGGTTTAATGGTATTAATTTCATAGAATTGTTAGTTATTAATTCAATTTTTTTTCCTTTTTTTTTTTTTTCTTTTTAAAATATAAGTAACAAGTCCGTCTTGAAGATAAATTTTTTCGATATGACTTTCTAGTTTTTTAATACACACGTGCTTTAAATAATAAATAGCATAATATTTTTATACATATTAAACGTTATTAACGTCATTAAATAGGAAACCCAAAGAATGATTAGATAAGTCATGTGTAATTTATAAAGTCATCAATTTATATACCTCATATATATACATTTACTGATATACATAGTAATAAATAAAAAAATATTTTTAAAGTTCGAAATGATTAAAAAATAATCTTTTTTTTTTTCTTCTTTTTTTTATAATATTATTAATATTTTATAGATTAAAAATTGACACAAAGTATTTCTATAGAAAACCAATTTTTTAAACTTGCTTATATAATATATTATAATTTAGGTGTCCAGCTATATTATCTTTATAGATGAATATTATTTTTTCAACTTATTGTAAGAAAATATTTATAAAATACTAATATCTTATTACTGCATCTATAAGGATATTATAAATTTATCAAAATGCCTGATAAAGATAATTTACAAAGAAAAGTAGCTAAAAAAGCATGTTTAGCTTGTAGAAAAAAAAAGATTAAATGTGATGGAGAAGTAACAGTGTTTAAAAATGGAAATGCTAAGTGTACTAATTGTATGAGCTATCCATTATTAACTTGCGAGTTTATCCCAAGTAAAAGAGGTGGACGAAGACCAATGAGATATTTAACACCCGAAGAAGAAAGACAGAGAGAAGAGAGGTTATATATATTAAGAGAAAAAAGAATGATTGATCAACTACATCCAGTACATAAACAAAAGAAAGAAAAACAGTTAAAAGAAAAATTAGACTTGATATTAAATTCTGATAATAAGAAAGTAGAAATATCTGTCAAAGAAGAAGTAAAGATAGAAAGCGCTTTGAATATGCAACAAACAGCACAAACACTTATTTTTCCTGCTTTATCACCAAATGATGGCGATTCATTTTTTCCTGTAAACGATCCTTTAGATAAACCGTTGCAAGATAGTAGCATCAATGATATGAAACCTGCATTAATACCACCAAATCTTAATATGATGGTTCAAAACAATGTAGTTGAACATGGTATTGAGAAACCAGGATTAGGCTCTATAATTAGTAAAGATGAGGTTGATAAGTTTTTATTTAATCAATTTCCTAATCATAGTAGAGAAACGAGTGAACATCAACTTAATATGTTTATCCCGAAACCTAGCATAAGTCAGCCTTTTTTTCATACACATTCTAGATCATCATCTTTGTTACCAAATGGGTTTCCAAATCAACCAATTACTGAACGTAGATCACATGAAACTTCTATAGATTTTCAAAATAGATTATCAATTAGTAATATATTTTCTCAACATACAACAGGATTACCATCAAAAAAACCTATAGATTCCTTTACATCATTACATAGAAAATCAGGTGTGACTGATAATGAATTTTATATTTCACCACACGTTATTAATAAATCAAATAACTTAATTAATCCAATCAGAAAGAATTCTCTAATGCAAGAAACAAATATACATGATCCATTAATGACAACACAATTAAGAGATTCTCAAACTGTCTCTCTTAATAAATATCCTGAGAATTTAGAAAACTTAGAAAACAAATTTCAACCAGGACATAGAAAAAATATTTCCAGTCTTTGGGGAATGAATTTTAATGTTACTGATATTATAAGCCCTAATCGTTTTGCAACCCCAATAATCAACGACAATACTCCATTTACAATAAACCCATCATCAGCACCATCAATTCCAGTAAAACAGAATACTCAAGCAAACTTAAACATAAACGAAGATTTGAATTTGAATCTTTTTGCAAATATAAAGAAAAACCCATTATTAAAGAATTTAACAGAAACAACACCGAGTTTTAACGAGTCTAGCTTAGAAAGATTTGATAAAAGTCTATCACCAAAAGGAGAACGTTAAGAGCACCAAATAAACTTGTTTATTTATTTTACATACTTTGCTAATCATATATACTTATAAATTATTGTAATTTCCAATTTACTCATTATTTTGCTTAATATAAATGTTTATATAATATTTTAATTAATTTATTTCTTCATAGAAGTTAAATAAGATTCATAACCAATAGTTTCAAGTTTTTCGGCTTTGACTAAAACTTCTTCTTCTTGTGCTAACATGAATTCTTCCATTTTTCCTAAATATTCACCACCTAATATTCTAACAGCTAATAAACCAGCATTAGTAGAGTTATTAATAGCAACGGTAGCAACAGGGATACCTCTTGGCATTTGTAAAATAGAATGCATGGAATCAACACCATCTAAGACAGAACCTTTAACTGGAACACCAATAACAGGTAAAACAGTCATAGCAGCAACCATACCAGGAAGATGGGCAGCACCACCAGCACCAGCAATTATAGCTTTCAAACCTCTTTTGTTAGCTTGTCTAGCATATTCAAACATTCTTTCAGGAGTTCTATGAGCAGAAACAATGGTGACTTCAAATGGAACTTCAAACTTAGTTAATATATCACAAGCTGCTCTCATAACAGGTAAATCAGAATCACTTCCCATAATAACACCAACTTTTGGAGAAACAGTAACTTCTTTATTAAATCCTTCAATGTATTTTAATTTATTTTCACAAGAAGCCATTGAATCAGAAACAATATTGATATGTCCTAATTTTCTCTTTGGCTTAGATTCTTTACCGTATAAATAGACACATCCACCTTCAACTTCTAAAGCTCTTTCACACAATTCTAATTCTTTACCTGGAATTTCATTATCACCAAGAACATTTAACATAATAGCAGAGGTATTATCAGTAGAAAATCCTAATTTAGGAATTGGTAAACCCATAACTGCTCTTAAATGAGCTTCAAATTGAGAAACAATACAAGCGTCTATAGTATAGTGACCAGAGTTATGTGGTCTTGGAGCAATTTCATTAACTAAGACTTCACCATCGGCTAATAAAAACATTTCAACACCAAAAATACCACAACCTGGGAAAGTGGCAACAGTCTTTAAAGCAAGTTCTTTAGCCTTATTGATTTCTCTATCGGAAACTCTTGCAGGTGCAAAACAAGTGTGACAAATATTATCTCTATGAATAGTTTCAACAACTGGGAAGTTCTTAACAGACCCATCTTGTTCCTTAATGATCATAACAGCTAATTCTTTAACGAATGGGGCAAATTTTTCAGCATATAATGGTCTGTTACTTAAGAAAGCTAAAGCTTCATCAATTTCAGAAGCATCATGTACAACAAAATTACCTCTACCATCATAAGCTTCAGTTCTAGACTTTAATAAAAATGGATATCCAAATTGTTCTCCAATTGAAGATAATGCAGCATTAGTATTTTCTTTTAACTCTAAAGATTCAGCAACCTTTATATCATTTTCTAAAAGATGTAATTTTTGCAAATATTTATCTTTAATTAAACTAATAGTTTTTGGAGAAGGATGAATTTGTAAATTTGGATATTTTTCAGAGATCTTTTCTAATGTTTCAACATCAACATGTTCAATTTCAATTGTTAAAACGTCACATTTTTGTGCTAATTTTTCAATATCTTCACTGTTTTTAAAAGAACCGTTAATATGGTCTTCAATATTAGAAATTTGCTTTGCTGGTGAATTTTCTGCATCTAAGATTACAGTTTTTATATTTAATCTGTTAGCTTCTTCAACCAACATTCTACCTAATTGTCCACCACCTAATACACCTAAAACTTTACTATCCATTTTATTTAATTGATTTATTTGTTTGTATATATAAATATTTGGTTTAAAGTATTATATTTTTATTGTTATATAATCTATAATTATTATGTTTAAATTTTTATTAAAAACTGTATTCTTATTATATATATATATATATTTAATATGAAATAATTTTAAAAGAATTAAAAGATGATTTAATTATATAGATTTAAAAATAAAAAATGAAATATTTTTTTTTTAACTTCGTTTTCATCGGAAATAATATAGTATGTATAAATATTTTTTAACTTCTTTTTATTATTTCTAAGTCATGTGGATGTTTCAAACATATGCAGTTTACGTCGGATTTAAAAGATGTATTTAATAGACATATTTGTTTATATATAAATTTTGTTAAATTATAAAAATTGTCTTTAATTTGTGTGAAAAAATTTTTTTTTATTTGTTTTTTTTTTTTTTAAAAAGTAACAGTTTTCTTTTTAGACGTGGTAAATCAAACTTCTTTATAGTTTTTTAAAAACTTAGTTAAAAGATTTGTTTGATAGACCAAGTTAGGACCAAACACATATTACTTTACCACAGTATTATATTTTTAATAAAATACAATGAACACTATTCAACAACAATCATTAGAACAAATTATTGCCCCAAGCTCTAAAGCTGGTTTCAGAAGAAGCCATGCCGCTGCTAAGAAACCTGTAGGTAAATCTATTTCTTTCCCAAGAAGAAATGTTAGCAGATTCCAAGGAAAGGTTGCTTCTAAGGCTGCTCCTTCTGCCAAGAGCGCAAAAATTCATAATTTAAAAGCTTCTAAATTTGCTTCCAAGGCTATTTCTGAAAACCACAAAAATCAAATTATTCAAGAATATTTAAAGCAACAAGAAATTGGTTCTCAAATTGTTTCCAAGAAAGTTTCAGTTTCTGGTTTACCTCATGATGTTAATGAATCTTCTATCAGAGTATGTTTCTAAGTAACAAGAAATGTTATAATTTTTTTTTTTTGTTTTGTTTTAAATATTAAAAAAAAAACAATTAGTTAACTTTTTTAAACTTTTTATTTTTTCAAAAAAAATAATAATAAAAAAGGGCCTTATTAGGAGTTTTTAATTAAACTTATAGTATCAAGTTTAATAGTAAATTTAAAACCATATTTATCATTCTCTTTATAGATTGATAAATTAATATTTAAGAAAGGTTTGAAAAGGTTTTTTTTTAAATCAGAAAGTTCATACTACTTAAACTTTATATTTAAAGTTACAAAAAGTGTTGTTTTATTTAGTTGAATTTTATCATAGTGTAGTAATTTTACATCTATTATTTAATAGATACTAGTTTAGTACTTTCGGTAGTACTTTTTTATACTACTTATTGCATATGATTTTGTCTATTTTTTGAAAATAAGCTTCCAACTATACTCAATAATGAAATTATTATTGAGATTTTAATTAATATATGTGCCTACTTCTGGTTGGAAGTTAATTAATAAGACCAACTATTAAAATAAAGATTTAATTCTTAAGACACGAACTTCTTTCTTTTTATAATATAACATTTTTTTCTTTTCTTTGGATTGTTATATTAATTGTTTTAAATACTTAAGTGTGCTTAAATAAACTCAAAGATATTTAAAGCCTATATGATCATTGATAGCCTATTTTTTTAAAATAAAGTTTTTTATTGAACCATAAAAAATTAAAAGTTAACAATACTTGTTTATGAAAAACAATTGACTAACAAATAAATTATTTATTTAAATATTAAAATGTTTATACGAAGTTTATTGGTTTTTATAAAATTGTGATTGATTTATTCTTTGGTATTAGTAAAAAAGATTTCAGAAGAAATATTTTTATTAATTTCAAAGAGTAGATCAATTATGAATATACAATTTATATAATCAATAAATTAGTGATAATATACAAATCCAATTAACATTAACAAATAGGAATTTTTCAACGGTGCTGTTGGTGGTGTCAAAAAAGTTCAATTAGCTTATAATCAATATGGTAAATCTACTGGTCAATGTACTTGTATTTTTGCTAAATTTGAACAAGCTTCTGCTTTAGTTAAACATTATAACGGTGCTCCAATTGATAACGGTAGCTCTAGATTAAGCATTCAATTAATTGTTGATGCTAATAAGAGTCCTTTAACTGCTGCTCCTTCTTTAGCTTCTAGAATTGCCATTCCTTCTCAAGGTGCATCAGCTCAAAAGAATTTACCAAATACCAAGACTCCAAAGGTTGAAAAGAAGAAAGCTGCTGCTGCTCCAGCTCCAGCTTCTAAGAAGCCAAAGAAAACTTTTGCTAAAAAGAGAGCTGCTAAGCCAGCCAAGAAAGCTGCTCCATCTTTAGAAGATTTAGACAAGGAAATGAATGAATATTTCAACAAGGATGCTTAATTTAGATTCTTTATATAGTTATATATAAAATATTATTAATAAGGTTTTTTTTTTTATATTTACATGAAGTTTTTAATTAATTATTTATTTATCATTACCAAACCAGTAATCCCATAGAGAAAAAGTAATTCTAGACCCTCTTTGTCTGTTTTTGATTTGTTCAATGTAATTATCTTGATCAGTTGCTAAAGAACCTTTGTTGTTACCGTTAGCGTCCATAGAATTACTTACTTTTTGTTTATAGTATTCAAGATATTTGTCATCGTTTTCTAAACCTCTACCAGCTTTGGCATCATCTTCTTCTTTTCCGGCACTGTTAGCAAATTTATGTTCTCTTCTAAGTCTATTTGTTGTTTTAACGATAATACCTATAGCAGCACCTGCTAACCCAACATATGCTAAATTCTTAGTAACATGAATGAATAATACTCTACGTTCACGAAAGTTCATTATATATAATTGATTAATAATATTTTTCTTTGGTTTAAGTAATTGATTATGTATAGGACCTTTTAAAAAGTAAAATTTTTTAAATATAGAATAAAAAAAAAATAGCCTTATTATTGTTATGATGAAATTAATATATAATATTATGCACGTGATCGACAAATATAGTTAATTTTTTTTTTTCCATACGTTTATATATACTAATCAACAGAAATATTTCTAAATATGAAAAATTAGTCAACTAAGCTCGGTAATAATAATATATATATTTTTTTTTAAAAAAAGAAAGATAGTTTTATAAATAAAGTATAAATATTACCTAAAAAAACCAATATTGATAGAGATAGTTTATAAAAATATGGAACACGCTATAGCTGGATCTGTATCTGGTGTTGTTTCAATATCATTAACATATCCATTAGTAACATTATCAACATTGCTTCAAGCTAGAAAAAGTCTAAAAGCCGATGATTCATTAGAAAATAAACAAAATATTATTAATCAGTTATTACAGTTGTACCAAGAAGGAAATTTATACAACGGGTTATCATCATGCATATCTGGTATTGCAGCAACCAACTTTGTTTATTATTATTTTTTTGAAAAATTAAGTTCTTTGAGATTACAAATTACTAAAAAATGCAAACTTTCTTTTGTTGAGTCAACAATCATTGGCTTTATATCTGGATCGATAACAGCAACAGTAACAAATCCTATTTGGACAGCAAATACTAGATTGATTGCATCTAATAAGACCAGTCAATCAGGCACAAAATCAGTTAATAATTCTTTAGTTAAAGAGATATTTACTATCATTGAGGAAGATGGTATCATGGCTTTATTTAAAGGGTTGAAACCTGCATTAATTTTAGTTGCAAACCCAGTTATACAATATTCAATATTTGAGCAGTTGAGTAATTTGATATACACATCTAGAGATGATATAACACCTAATGTCTCTTTTATTCTAGGTGCTTTATCTAAAATCGTTGCTACTGTTATAACTTATCCAACCATAACATTAAAAACTCAATCACATTTACAAGAAGATCAGTCTATGATTGATATGATCAAGAAAATTGTTAAAGAAGATGGATTTATTGGTTTATTTAAAGGCCTAAAATCCAAAATTATTCAAAGTGTTTTAACATCAGCATTTTTATTTTATTTTAAAAAAAGAATTTTAAATGTATTAAGATTTTTATTAAAAATGAAAAATCAAAGAAGACTTAAGATCCATTGAATTTAATGTTACTTATATATATATATATCAAAAACTATAAATATTTTTTTGTTAAATATGTATTTATTGTATCAAATGTATAGAAAACTACAGCGTTAGCAGGCGCAGCTCTTATAAGCGTAATACCTAATCCTTTATAAAAACCTGCTACACCATTTTTTTCTAAAATCATCTTAATAGCATGTGGCACAGTTATATGATGATCAATTTGGACTAATGATTTAACTGTATCAACTGGAAATATACTAAAATTAAACATAATACCAGCTAATGCACCACTTACTAAAGAATGCCATTGCTTATTTTCATTGTCTTTATCTAACTGTTTTAATTCTTTTTTAGAAAGTTCATATGTTGAAAACCATACACATCCACCTAATGATTCTCTTAAGAAAGTACTACTCTGTCCTTTCCATAATCCTTTAACCCCATTTTGTTTTAAAGTATCTATAATAGTTTTTACAACTGTATGATTGTTATTAATGTTTTTTAAATTGGCAACTTGAAGTTTACATTTAACAAGCTCAACTGGTGTAAGTACAAATGATGCAAATGATCCTGCAACACCACCACTTATAATAATCTTTGTCAAGTCTGACATATCTGAATATTTTGGCGCTGATAACAATTTATGTGTTTGTCCATATGTTACAAATAAGACTGCATTTTCTAAAATTGCTCCAAATATTGGTGATGTTACTCCTTTATAGAATCCTTTTGTGATACCTTCATTATGATATGTATATTTAATACAACTCCATGTTCCATTAAATAAGTTGTTGTGATTTGTTTGTAATCTAACTTTAACTGTATCAAATGGGAATTCGACCAATTTTCCTAACATACCAGCTGTAGCACTTGCAGTTAATTCACAAAACACCTCTTCCATCTTATTTTTAAAACTTTAATTAAGAAAACAGGGCTTTATTTTATTTTTTCTAAAAAAAAAGATATATAAAATGTTGAAAATGAGTAATAATTTTTGAATTTAGCTTTTTTTTTTATTATTTTATTTTAAAAAATGATTAAGTAATAAGATGATTAAGAATTTTTCATTATTTAAAAAAAAAAA
>JAJMDG010000012.1:17915-30723 GCA_030565715.1 Hanseniaspora singularis (nom. inval.) | reverse complement strand
GGTGGTGGTCTTAACACCAGATGGAGTTTCAACAGTGACAATTAGTTGAGTAGTTGGGACACCATCGGTGCCGGTAAATGTGGTAGTTTGGGTACCAAGGGTAGTAGTGTAAGATCCAGTCCAAGGAACGGTGGTGGTCTTAACACCAGATGGAGTTTCAACAGTGACAATTAGTTGAGTAGTTGGGACACCATCGGTGCCGGTAAATGTCGTAGTTTTGGTACCAAGGGTAGTAGTGTAAGATCCAGTCCAAGGAACGGTGGTGGTCTTAACACCGGATGGAGTTTCAACAGTGACAATTAGTTGAGTAGTTGGGACACCATCGGTGCCGGTAAATGTGGTAGTTTGGGTACCAAGGGTAGTAGTGTAAGATCCAGTCCATGGAACTGTTGTAGTCGCAATATGTGATGGAGTTTGAACAGTAACTATGGTCTCAGTGGTTATAATACTATCTTTTCCTGTAAAAGTTGTAAGTCCATTGGTTAAAGTAGTAGTATAAGAGCCAGTCCATGGAACTGTTGTGGTCGAAATATGTGTTGGGGTTTCAATACTAACTATAGTAACAATAGTTGGTACACCATTGGTCCCTGTATTGGTTGTGTAACCTGTAGTAGTAGAAGTGAAAGTGCCAGTCCATGGAACTGTGGTCGTCGTAATATGTGTTGGAGTCTGAACAGTAACTATGGTCTCAGTGGTTACAATACTATCAGTTCCTGTAAAAGTTGTAAGTCCATTGGTTAAAGTAGTAGTATAAGAACCAGTCCATGGAACTGTTGTGGTCGAAATATGTGATGGAGTTTGAATAGTAATTATGGTTTGTGTAGTTGGAACGTTATTGGCTCCTGTATATGTGGTAACAAATGTAGTTAAAGTTGTAGTATAAGAACCAGTCCATTGACGTGTAGTTGTTGTAACACGGCTTGGAGTCGAAATTCTAATTATAGTATCGGTTGTTGTAATACCATCAGTTCCTTTATACGTAGTGGTTTTGGTCGTAGTTTCAGCATAACTATTTGTACCTGGAACTCTAGTTGTATAAAGAGTACGAGGTGTGTATATAGTTATATCTTCACGAATTATAGTTTCTGTATAAGTAACAGGTGGTGTTACTAATGTGTTGCTTACAGTAGAAACACCCGTTTTAACTGTTGATGTTGTAGATGTTGATCTTTGATTCCAAGGTAATGTTGTGGTGTATATTTCTTTATATAAACAGTTTTCAATTTCTCCATAACTGTAAACAAGTCCAGTAAAATCAGTATGATTTACACCATAAGTATCTAAATAACTTAAATTGACAATACTTCTACCACCTATATTAACATAGAAAACACTAATTGGGTAACGAGTATCTTTATCTAAATATGCAGTTACTTGTTTATAACCAAGTTGATCATTCCCATTCCAATAAGTATAAATTTGAGCATTTAATGAAACATCACCTGTTGCACTATAACTATTACAACAATCTTTTGCAAGATAATTACCAGACCCAATAGAAAGAATAGCCAAATCATCAATGTAACCAATACCAAAAGTGTAATGACCAGAAACTGGAGGAACAATAAAACCAGTAAAATGGTATACTAACTGAGTCAATGGTACTGTAGGAGAACTTCCGCCAGCAAATTTAAAGTGATTTATAACACCCCATTGTTCTTCATACCAACACTCATTATTGGCACAAGTTGCAAGGTTATTGTAACTTAAATTAGTAGCATGAACATTTCTAGCAACAGTTCCAGCACTATAATAATTAGAATGTGATTGGGTAATTAAAGAAGAGGAATCACCTACATATCCTCCAGAAAGATAAGCTTTAGTTATAAGAGTGGCTTTATCTGGAAGATTAAAACCACTTCCTGAGTAAAAAAATCTATTCCATGCATAATAATAAATATTACCAGTGAATCCATTGTATTGAGTAGCAGCTGAAGAAAAAGAGCATCCAGGAACTGCACCTAAATGGTCAACATCTCCTGTGGCACATATGACAGTTAATGTCTTTAATAGAAATAATGAAATAATAATACTTAATTTAATCATTTATTATTATTTCAATGTTTTGTATGGTTTTACTATTAAAAATATTTTATTAATATATAATAAAACTTTTAATAAATTCAAAAAATAAATTTTAAAAAACTTAGTAAATTTAGGCTACTTATATATGTTAATAATTTTTTTTTTTTTTAATTATAAATTTATTATAATAACAGCATATCAAAACTTAAATTGTGTAACAATTTTTAATAAAGGCGGTATGTTTTTAGATCTATATTTTTTTAATTTAAGTTTATAAAAAACTGTGTTTTTAATGTTATCATCGATAAAAAATTTTAAATTAAAGCAGTCATGAAACATTTTTTTTTTTTAATCAATGCTAAAAAAATTAAGATAAATAAATTTACGAGATGATTTGAAAATAACTAGCTAAAAAATATTTCAAATAAAACTCTTGTATTTTTATAAATAATTTCCACAAGAAAAAAAATTCATTGTTTTTTTAAAAATAAACAAGCTATGCATTCAACATAAAATGTTTCAACAAATTTTTTAATTTTTTTTTTTTCCGATATTTTTTTTTTTTTTTAACGTAAATATAATTAATTTTCATAAGCAAAAAAAATGTATTGTTTTCAAAAATAATCAACTTATGCATTCAACATAAAATGTTTCAAAAAGAAATTTAAATTCTTTTTTAATTGATTAAAAAAAATATCGCATACATGTGTAATTTTCAGTGATTACTATAAACAAGAGAAAAAAAATTTAAAAATAAAATGTTGAGTTGCAATGTTAAAATGACAGCGCTTAAAAATATATACATTAATCAAGTTAAATTTTATTTATTTTAAAAAGTTAATATATATGAATGATACCATTAAGTCTTAAACAATTTAATACTTATTATTGGTAATGGCATTTAGTAGTATTTTTAATTTTTAATTTAAACTTTAGTATGATATAATTTATTACTAAACATGAATCTCTAAGATTAATAAGTTTAAAATCAAAATCAATATAAACACCTTAGGGTTAGTATTATTTAAAAAAATCAACGGCTTTTTCTTTTTTTTTTTTTTTTTTATGAGAAAAAATACAACTAATCTTATAAAAAAAATTTATTGACTTTGCTTTAGGGGAAAAAACAAATTCCATTTCAATTTACGAAAAAATGAAAAATAAAATATTACGCGGCTATACATAAGCAATTTTTTTTCTTTGTTTTAAAAAATAAAAAGCTTAGTTTGCTTATTACCACATTATTCTTAAACCCACTTCTCATTTTTATAAAAAAAACTTATTAATCTAAAAAAAAGATTATATCCATTTACACATACTATATGTAACCTTTTGCAACATAGAGAAGTTATTATAATTCAGTATGTAAATTTATACTGGCACTTTATTTCCATTTAAAATTAAATTTTTTATTACAGTAAATGATGTCATTTACCTATATTCGGATTAGTTCAAACGAAAACTTTAAATTATTATTATTTAAAAAATTTTAATTATAAATGGGAATAATTATATTTTTACAAAGCTAGCTTTTTTTATATTTTTTAATATATTAGCAAGTAAATGCAAATGTTACAAAACGCTATGTTTTATATTTATACTTTTGAATAGGATATATATTTCATTAAACCAAAGGTCAAGTTTAGCGATACATTTTTTTAAATTTGATAAAAAATTTTACTGTTTCACATAAAATCTAGATTTTTATTATTGATACGATTTAATAAATATGTATGATTAAATATCTAATATATTTTTTGGTTATTTTAAAAAAAATTATCAACATTATTTTTGTGTGACTTTTTAATATTCAATATTCATTGTGTTGTTTGGTAATAAAATTGTATTTTACTTAGATTTTTGAAAATATATTATTTTTTAAAAAATTGCTAAATATTTATTACACTGTAATTTATTATTTTACAATATACTATCTATATGCAGATACTTGAATCAACTTTAAGGTTTTTAATTTTTTTTTAAAATTGTAATATAACCAACACTTTTTAATAATATTGTATATAGCAGAAGTGCTTTACTATATTAATTTTAATATATTATAATGTTATATAGAAATTTAAAAAATTATTGTACATAACTATAAAAACTAGCATACTAAGGTTTTATTTGAATAATTAGTGTAATCATTTAAATAAGCCATTCTAGGTTGGTATATTCTTAAAACTTAAGTATTACGCATAGAATATCATGGTAATAGAGAATTCATCTTTATAATTGGTAAAAATATCTATTCATGTTAAAAATTATAAAAACTTAGTTATAAATATCTATAGCTTTACTTTTTAACTTTAACTCATTAATAAACTTGTATCATCAATTTTATTTACACTAGGTTCTTTTTTATAAAATTTGAAATTAATTCCAAGTATATTAGATTTACTTTGATTTTAATAATTAGTAAACAGGTATTACCTTTTCTAAAAAACTTTATATTTTATTAAATCTTATGTATTAACTATACAGTAATAATCATCAAATATAATTTATAATTCTGAAATAAATGCATTATGTTATAATCTATACATTTTGTTTGCTTTATATCAATATTAAAGCCATTATGTTGTTATGATTTTTGGCTAAAATATCTTTTATTGTATATTGTTTTATAACTAACAATAATTCTGCTATTTTATTAACTTTCTTTATATTTTTTCTTTTTTAAATAATTAGAATTCGTTGTTTACAATTACTTTCATTAATTTCAATTTATTAAAATATTATTTTCCATTAATATAAACTTTTTAAAAAAATAAAAAATAAATAAATGTAAACAATCACAAATCACATGACTTTTATAAACAAATAAATATTATGAATTTGTAATTTTTATATTGAAAAGTAGACTTAAAAACTAGCACATCATGTGACATACATACGTTTTTTTTTCTAAGTTGTTAATAATATACATAGATTTTTTTCAGATATACTTTACAAAATAAAAATTTTTAAAGTATTAAAAAAAAAAACTCTAATCAAATTCAATATCATTATTCAATAAACCAATAACTTTTATACACATATAGCCGATTTAAATACATTATTAAAATAAAAATGGTGGATGTTTCTGTAGATAATTCTAAAGAGATTGAAAACCCGGAAAATAAAGAAACATTAGATGGCGAGGTAACAGATGAATTATTAAGTAATCTTTTAAAAATAAATATTGCTTTATTATTCATAATAGTAATACCATATATGATTTTTAAATTTTATATTATAAATAGTAAGCTTCTTAAAGAAAATCAATTCATAGACGAAATATTTCATATAAAACAATCTAATCATTATCTAAGTTTACCCTTAAGAGAAGTGTTTAATTTGAAGAAGTTTAAGGATAATTATGATCCTAAGTTAACTACACCACCAGGTTTATATTATCTTCAAATTTTTTGGAACAGACTATTAGTTAAACCATTATCATATCTAAATATCACAAAAATAAAATTGAACAACAATACCATACTAAGATTAATAAATTTGATAGCAGGTGTGATTATATTACCTATGTTTACTTATTCAGTGTTATTTAATATGAGTGTTATATCGTTTACCATACCGTCTTTAGTAATGTTTCCAATAATGTCTACATATTATAATCTATATTATACTGAAGTTTGGTCGACTTTTTGGATTATGAATGGATTGATGTTTGCAGTTTATCCAAGTAATGAAAATATAACAGAGGATCGAAAAAAGATTGATGAAATATTAAAAAAGAAACAAAGATATATTTGGTATAGTTCGATTTGTTGTTTTATAAGTTTATTCTTTAGACAAACAAATATTATATGGACTGTTTTTGTTATGTTTATTGCAATTGAAAGAACTGCAATTATAGAATTTGATTTAAATGATCTTTGGTATAATAATTATTTGAAAGTTATTTTAACATCAATGAATCATTTTAAAACACTAGTATTACCATATTGTATAAACTTTTTATTCTTTTTACTATTTTTAATAAAAAATAAAGGTTCTATTACATTAGGTGATAAATCTAATCATTCATTTTCTTTACATTTAATGCAAATGTTTTATTGTTTCTCATTTATAACAGTCTTTTCATTACCACTATGGTTTAACCAATATTTTATAATTAAATACTTGGTAGTTTCTTTTGGTGATATTGTAAAGGTCTTTGCAACATTGTTTTATTATTTCATAATTGTAATCTGTATAAGATTTTTCAGTATCCAGCATCCATTTTTATTATCAGATAATAGACATTTATCTTTCTATATTTTCAAAAAAATATTATTTAGAAATTTCTTTACTAAATATTTTATTGCATTACCATTCTATCATTTTTCATGGTATACAGTCAATGAAATTTTATTTGAATCAATTTTACACTTTCCAAATTGCCTAAATCCTTTAAAGATTCATAATACATCTGAGCTTCCATTAATGCTAACCCATATGTCAAAGGTATTGTATTATATCACATTATTTTTGACATTGGTTCCAAGTCCTTTATTTGAACCAAGATACTATATTCTTCCATATTTAATTTGGAGAGTTTTTATTATGCCTAGATATAGTACTAATATTATTAATATTTTGTTAAGAGAGTTTGTATGGCTATGGCTGATAGATTTAGTTGTTTTTGTTATATTTTGGAAGGTTGAGATTAATACATGGACTGATATATCTTTCCCTCAAAGAATAATATGGTAATATAGCATCTATTTTTGTGTTTGCTAAGGGTTACTTGTTTATTGTAATTAGTATATAATTTAAAATTTAAATAATTATAAAGGCACTTCTTCTAATTCTTCTTCTTCATTCTTTTCTTTGACAATTGGTTCTTTTTCCTTCTTTTCTTTGACAATTGGTTCTTCTTCCTTCTTTTCTTCGACAACTGGTTCTTTTTCCTTCTTTTCTTTGACAATTGGTTCTTCTTCCTTCTTTTCTTCGACAACTGGTTCTTCTTCCTTCTTTTCTTTGACAATTGGTTCTTTTTCCTTCTTTTCTTCAACAACTGGTTCTTCTTCCTTCTTTTCTTCGACAACTGGTTCTTTTTCCTTCTTTTCTTCGACAACTGGTTCTTTTTCCTTCTTTTCTTCAACAACTGGTTCTTTTTCCTTCTTTTCTTTGACAATTGGTTCTTCTTCCTTCTTTTCTTCGACAACTGGTTCTTTTTCCTTCTTTTCTTCAACAACTGGTTCTTTTTCCTTCTTTTCTTCAACAACTGGTTCTTCTTCCTTCTTTTCTTCGACAACTGGTTCTTCCTTCTTTTCTTCAATAATTGTAGCTTCAGCATCTTCAACAATTGAACCTTCTTTACCAGATTTTTGATTGTTTATTTGAGTGTTGTTGATAGAAGAAAAGTCTCTTATACTACCAACCCTTCTTTCTATTTCTTTATCAATTTTTATATTATTTTTACTATTTACAATTGGCTGTTTTTGTTGAGTTTGCTTGAATATTGGTTTGTTTTTAGATAATGTTTCTAAATCTCTTTGTTTCTTCCATTCACCCCAAGTTCTTCTTTTTAAAACATTTAAATAATCTTCAAATACTCTAGAATTATTTTCAGAATCAATAAATAATAATTCACCATCACCCTTTAAAAAATCGTTATCTTCATCCTCTTGCAAATCCCAGTTACCATTTTTTAAATCTTTAACAAATAATGATAAGAATTCACCCCAATTTTCTGCTACTACAAACTTAGTGTCAAAGTCTCTACCAAATATTATCACTTGTCCAACTGTACCCTTCAACCCTGGATCTAAATCAATAGCAATATGATTTCCGGCATTATCAGTAATAACAGGAATCCATTTAGGATTACAGTACTGTAGTTTCACAAAACCAGGTGGAATTGAACCTTGCTTAGGAATTCTCTCTATGTTTTTTTGACTATTATATATGCTATAATAGATTTTAGTCCAATGATTTTTCATAGATACAATTTGTTCTAAATTCATTAGTGTTAAGCCATATATTAAACCTTGAACACCTGAAAACCCATCCAACTCTTGACCATCATGTATTCTTACAGAGACTTTGAATGATTTAGGTAAAATCAATTCTAAATCTCTTTCAACATGTTTTAAATCATTATTAGAACATGGATCATTTAAGGATGCATAAAGATCATTACTATGATCAGAACACCACATTTTAATAAATTCCCAAGCGGCAATAACTTCTTTAGATCCATCATCTATAGCATTTTCATAAGGAATTGATCTGTTTTTGTTAATGACAATATTTTCATGAACATCATCATCAAAATCATCATCATCATTATCATTGCTACTGTTTCTGTATCTGTGTTCACCCATATGCGACAAATGTATATTATCACTACTATATTCTAAGTCATTGTTGGCGTATAAGGATTTAGGGTTATGGTGATAATTATTTTCATCATCACTAAGGTTTAACTCATCATTGCCTGTAGAATGAGCATGCCCGTTACCTTTGATATTACTTACACTTGACCCAGTACTGGCAGGGTTACTAATGCTTAAATCAGATCCATTTTGATACTTCTTAGTTATATTAAATTCTTTTAATTTAAACTTACTATCTAATTCAGAATCATTGGAATCATATTCTGAGTAATGATCATTAGTTCTAATAGAATATAGTATTTCTTTAAATTTTTTTGTGAAATTGTTCATTTTATTATTATTGTAAATATCGTGTTATAATATATATAAAAAAAAGGGGAAAAGTAGATAATTTAATTTTAAATGTTATTAAATATGGATTTGAAAAATAAATGTTGTACTATATAATATTATCAAACTTTTCTGGTTAAATACTTTTATAATTATTTATTTGCTATATGTATATATTAGTAGTTAATAATAGCGACAAAATTAAACATAAAGAAATAAAATATTTTTATTATTATCTAGGTTGACAGCACAGGGGAGATCAAAACAAAGCAAAAAAAAAAAAAAAAATAAGGAAAAAAAGTTCTAGAAAGAAAAAAAAATTTCTATATATAAATACAGCAAAAAATAACAAATACCTCATAAGGGGGTCGAACCCTTGACATTTTGATTAAGAGTCAAACGCTCTACCAACTGAGCTAACAAGGTGCAGTTAAAAGAAAAAGATTTATACCTCATAAGGGGGTCGAACCCTTGACATTTTGATTAAGAGTCAAACGCTCTACCAACTGAGCTAACAAGGTGCAGTTAAAAGAAAAAGATTTATACCTCATAAGGGGGTCGAACCCTTGACATTTTGATTAAGAGTCAAACGCTCTACCAACTGAGCTAACAAGGTGTAATCTAAGTAATAAATTTTTACCTCATAAGGGGGTCGAACCCTTGACATTTTGATTAAGAGTCAAACGCTCTACCAACTGAGCTAACAAGGTGTAATCTAAGTAATAAATTTTTACCTCATAAGGGGGTCGAACCCTTGACATTTTGATTAAGAGTCAAACGCTCTACCAACTGAGCTAACAAGGTAGGTAAAATTTGTTGATAACAAAATTCCAAAATTGTGACGCAGTAATTTTTACAATTTATATTTATATTTATATTTTTGTATATATATCATTAATATTTTTTTGAGAAAATGGATATAATTTTAATTTGTTTATAACTAAAGTGAAAATAAAAAACAACCTTTTTTTTTTTTTTTTAAACCCAAGACTTATTAATAAATAATTATACTTATATTCATAACCAAGAAATGAAATGTTATTTTATTCTAAACCTATGAAAAATTTAATTACATTATTATTTCTAATACATCAAACATTTATATATATATTGAGTGCAGATGAAGATCTAAATTCTACTATTTCTGAGTTAATATCACCTGTAGTAAACGCAGAAAGTTCTAGTTCATTGTTATATGCATTACTCTCCCAAAATTCATTATCCGCAAATTCTTACTTTTGTGATATTCCTGAAACTTTAATTAATTTAAGTAGCATTGTACCACCAAATTTAAACACTAGTAACACTAGCTCACTTTTAGTTGTTGAAAATATTTTGAGAGCAGGTGTACAAGGATTAGTAATAGATATTGAATATGATAGTATAGAAAAACAATGGGTGATTTACAATCAAAAGTCAAGCATTACACTAACATCAATATTTTCTGTTTTTAATAATTTTATTTTTCCTAGAGTTGAGCTTACAAAGCTGAGGTTTTTTAGAATTATTTTTAATGTGCTTAACAAGGAAAACGTAACCTATGGTATGATTGATGAGCTAGAAGCTTTGATTTTAGAAAATTTTTCTTTAAGCAAAATTTTAAGTACAAATGATATCACATCTAATGGTGGCTGGCCAACTCTTGGTGAGATTCTATTATATTACAATAGACAAATAAATTTTCAGTTTATGAATATAAACACGAATTCAACTGATGTTATTCTAAGTGGCCAATACTTGGATATTATTAACAATGTAACTGAGCTATTAAATTGTCCATTAGAAAGTACTGCACAGAAAACATACAGATTAAACTATATAGAGTCTGATATTTATAATATCGATACTATTAATAGAAATATTTATTGTGGGTATAAGGTTATTATATCTAATCCATTTGATGAATTCCATGAAATATTAAATCTAATAAATACATCCACAGTCTGGGGATGGATGTCAAATGGTCCACCATTGGATTTAACATCTTCGAAATTGCCGAGGCTATTTTCAAATGCTACACATGATGATGGTTTTTTTTCATGTGCAAATTTGAATTTATCTAAAATCACAGATGATAAGAATGCTTATAATTTAAATGATTATATGTGGTGGGATTCAAGTGATTGTTATTCTAAAAAAAGATTTTTATGTAGACATCAAAGTGAACCAGATAGTTGGAGTATATCTACAGAAAATGCATCATTTTTTGATTTAAGAAGTAATTCATTGTCAAATTCTTATAAATATGGGTGCTTTGGTGGATCAGTTTTTACAGCACCAATATCTCCTGCAGAGATAAAATCAGTTTATGATTTTATTGTAGACTTAAACAACCAAACCTTGCTTGAAATTATTAAAAAAGAAGGTATATGGATTGAAATGAATTCTATAAATTTAGCAAATTGCTGGGTTATGGGAGATTACACAACTAATTGTCCATATGCACAGTATATTGACACAGGAAACTTTTTAAAAATGGTTATTCCGTTATTTATCACTGGTGGTTGCTTATTAATTACTGCTTTTTTATTAAAGTTAAAAAAACTTCCTATGCAAAATGATAATAAGCGTTGGAAGAAGTTTACAAAAGAGCTTGAAATTAAGGGCACACCAGATGGTGTCCCTTCTTAATTTATATTATTTAATTCATTATTCCAGATTAACTTTCTTTTCCAGACTCTTACCCTCATGTTATAATTCTTTAAATACAAGAAATTTTTATTTGATTGGATATCATAATTTATGTTTGCTTTTTTCAAATCAAACAACTCTAAAGGAATCATATTATCAGATCCGTTATTTGTTAAAATTTTAGATTTAAAAATATTTTCTTCAATAATCCATTCATTATATGGCTTAAAGCTCCAGCCATTTTTTGGGGGTATATTTTTAATATCAACATAACCATTAAGCTTTATAACACTATTATTATTTATCACAGAGTCTTTAACAAATATAAAACTTTTCCAATCTTCATCTAATGTTTTTTTTTGAAATTCAAGTATTTCTTCATAAGTTTCATTAAAAATATATCTTTTTGTTAAATAATTTGCAAAGTCATTTAATATACTAGGTGTTGTATTGCTATTTTTATTTATTAATTGATTATTAGTTTGTAAAATATTTCTAATCCATGTATTTTTTCTTAAAAACAAAAGCCATAATAATATAGTAAAAAAAAGTGATGAACTTATAAAGTATTTTGTAATTAATATACTTAAGCCACATACAAATACTGTAATAACTGAAATGACAATTGCTTTTTCATGATCATTACTTAACGCTTGATTAAAAAATAAGAAATTATTAAAGTTTTCAATAATTTTAACTAAAAAACTTAACATATTTTGAAGATCAGTTAAATTAATTAAAAATTCCATACTATTATTTACATTCTCTTTTAATGCGATATTTTTTGATATTTTTATTTTAACTTCATCTTTTTGGTAATAGTTTTTATCATCATAACTTCCATTTCTACAATAGTTTGGAACAATAATGCCAATAGTAATCCACATAATTGGTCCAATTAATATAATAATAGGATTGTATATTATTAAAGTTACTAAAGATAAAAAAATACACGTTTCCATCGGATTGTGCCATTTATAAAGTTTAATAAATTTATCTTGAAAAACAAAAAACTGGGACATTTTTGTAGATAAAAAGGCTAAGTTTGAAGCAAATTCACCAATAGATAAATCCGTTTTTTCTTGATTAATTGGATCATATATTCTTTTATGAACTTGATCTATTGTAGATTGTTCATTTAAAATATCATCTTTGCTTAATTTTTCTAGTATATACATTTCATTTGCTATTTTTTCAAGAAGAATATTAGTAAAAGTAAGATTATTATTGTTTATGTCATCATCTGTATTTTCTTTTTTATTATTTAAAGAGTTATTAAGTTTTTCTTTACTACTATCACTTATGGCTCGAATCAAAGCCATAAATATATAAAGGTTTGTTGATGTCATTAATCTAGATTATTATTACTGGTATATATATATTTATTTATATTAAAAAATAAAAATGCATTTATTTCATTGAATAAAAATCCAATGATATTTATATAGTGTTATCAGTTTCACTATCTAGTTCTTTTTTTTTTTTTTTTTTTTTTT
>JAJMDG010000012.1:0-17815 GCA_030565715.1 Hanseniaspora singularis (nom. inval.) | reverse complement strand
GAGAAGAATTTCATAGCTTCTTCTTGAGGATAGTTAGATAAAACAGGTCTTAAAGCACTTGTAACAAATTCAGCAACACTTTCTTTTAATTGATCTTGCATTAATGCAATAACTACAACATCAACAAGTAATTGAATATCATTTAAAACAACAGGATTTTTTTTATTTATCAAATCACCTAAGAATTTATAACAGAAGTTAGCAGCTTCCTCATCATCAACAATAGGGAAACTCTTTAACCAAATATTTAAAATAGAATCTGAATCTGGAACATCGTATGAGATAAGAATTTTAGCAACAGCAGCAGCGGCATTGTCAGTAGCCATTGCATTTTCATCATCTCTACATTGAGGATCAGAACATAATTTTAATAAATTTGGTAATGCTCCTATACATGTATCGTTATAAACATTAGAAGCTGCAACTGCACAACACCCTATAGCATAACTAGAACCTTGTCTTATACAGGCTTCTGGATGTAGAATATAAGCATTTAATCTTTCTGCAAATAATGGCTTAAAGTCTGCAGAATAACTTCCGGAGTATAATATCATATCAGATATAGAAACTAAAGCAAAAATAATCATGAATGCTTGATCATGATTAAAGAATTTTATAATTGTTTCAAACAAACCTGCATACATTTGTAAGAACTTTTCTTTTTCAAATTTGAATATTGTGGCTAATGATTTATTAATTTCGTCTAAAATTTCTTCATCATTGAAATCTTCCTCATCTATAGCATTTTCTTCCTTTTCATTGTAAATATCGTCTTCTAAGTGTCTAGTCTTAACTCTTTCATAAAGATCGTTTAAATTTGTTTCTGTACCTTTTATGAACAGGTTCAATTGTTCAACAGATAGATAATCACCACCTAATATTTCCATACAGTGTGATAAAACATCGTGATATACTAAAGAAACATTTGCAACAGGTTCATTAATCAATCCATCAATAAGCTTACTAGCAGATTTACTCCAATAAGGAAGAACGTTTTCCACTGTTTGATTAGAAGATAATAATGATTGCAATAAGATAGGAATAAATTTAGCACCTGTTTGTCTAACACCATCATGTAAATAAAAATCTAGAGATGGAATTGCTATTTCCATTATAACTTCTTCAACGTAAGGAGCAAAATATTGTTTGAGCTCATGACAATAAACTATCAACAGTTCCATAGCTGATACTTTATCATCTAAAACTGCAGTATGTATAGCAATATGTTTTCCATGGATCTTAATAACATCCCATTCACCTTGTTGATTATAGTTATTGGCTTCATCTTCTTCAATAATAGAAACATTTTGAGCAGCTTTTGCAGTTTCTAAAAGAGAAGGTAAAACAATCTCTAATAATGGAACAAAATCTTCCTTTAAAAGTCTACATAGACGTGCCCAACATTGCTCTAATTTATTTTTTAAATCCAAATTTTCTGGATCTTCATCATCAATATAATTTAATTGCTGCTGTAAGTTTAATAAAACTTCAATAAATTGTTGACTATAAGTATTAAATTTATCTTTTCCACATGTTGATGCAACCAATGAAATAGATTCAAGGGATTTACCAATTAATGTTTTTTGCTCATCATTTAATTGCTTTAAATCAGTACCATTAGATATTAAAATATTTGCAAGACCAGGCATAACATTGTCATAATACTTTTCAAATCTCTTTCCTGCTGCAGATGCACTATAAGCGATACTTGTTAAACCTTGTTCTTTAATGTAGATTTTTGGATTTTGTAATAAAATAGATAAGCCTGTTAATAAGTCATCCATGTAAAGAGCCATAACATCTTTTGATATATGTTCACTGAAATTAACCATTGCAGCAGCAGCATGTGTAACAACTCTATCACATGAATGAGAGTTAATTTTAGCAATTAAAGCAGGTGCAACTAAAGAATGTGCAATTTTACCAATATGTGGTGCAAAATCAGTACATAATTGTCCTAATGTGTTACAAGCTGCAAATTGAACTCTTGGATGTTGATGATTAGTTAATGGAATAACCATTTCTACAAGTTTAATAGTTTCTCTAATAAGAATGTCACATGAACCTTCTGCAGCAGCGGAAAGACCCATTAATGCACCATAATTTTCTCTCCAATCTTGAGAAGAAAGCATTGGTTCAAGGTATTTAAAAAGATGTGGAACCAAATATTTACCACCAAGATTTAAAGAAAGTCTATCAAGACATTGTCTACCTTGTTCAGATTCTTCTTCACCATTAATTGTATCATCATCATTAGATTCCAACCATTCTTCTAATGAGTCATTATCGTTACTAATATCACTAATCATGTATAAACAGTCGTAAACACTAGTATCACCAAAGAATTGAGAATGACTACACATAATTGGTGCTCTATCTGAAAATACAACCATCATTTCTAAAGCAGAAAGTCTTGCTTCTGAGCATAAATCTTTATCCTTAATTACAAGATCACAGAATCTAATGATGTCATCAAACATGTCTTTAAAAAGCTTTGGTGCAATATCAACAAGATCTATTAAAGGATCAATAACAGCAGCAAGAGCAGTATCATTACCACTTTCTAAGAACATTGGTAAAGAGTTTAAAAGACTTGGTAATAAAACAGATAATGTTTTCCATTGTGATTTATCCATTTCTTTAAAGTAACCAACGAATGCGGTAACAGCTGTGACTTTAACCATGTCGTTAGAAGTAGATGATTCATCTGCAAATCCATTTTCAAATAATTGAATTGTATTTTCGACATTAATTTTTATAACTAAATGTGGTGAACTGGCAAGTATTCTGAAACTTGATTCTTTAAGGACAATGTTACTTTCATTTTCTTCTTTTGAGCCTGAAGTAGTGTTTAAAGTTGTTGCAGAAAAAATGATAGAAACAAGGTCATCCCAATCTGGAAGTTCAGGAAGAGAGCACACGGATATAGCATCTGAAATTTTATGCTTTAATGCTGGTGGAATACTTCTATCAATAAAACCTTTCAATAAGATTCTTCTTAATTGTGCAAGAGTAGTTTTTGGAATACTACTAATATTCTTTGCAATTAATGCATTACCTGGTGAATTCTTATCATTATCTTGTTCACCATCTTGGTATTTTGTGCTATTATTAGATCCATCAGTTGAATTATTGTTAACAGGAGAACCTATAGGACTCTTTAGAGCAAGTTTTCTTAATAAAACCGCACAAAGTTGTGATATTTGAGATTGTGGAATGATGGATTGTTCAGCTAAGAATACTAATAACATATCAATAGTTTGTAAAGAAATCCATGATGAGTAAAGATATTCTTCAGCTTTAGATCTGATTTCATTATCAGCAGATGAGAATCCTAAAATAATGTCATTAAGCTGTTGATTGACAGATTCTGGCAGACATGAATCTTTAAATTGATCACTAGTAGAAATGCTTGTCATTTTATGTGTATGTATTCTCTTTTATCTTTTTAAAAAATTGTTAAACTTTTATATATGAACAAAAAGAAATTAAATAAACTGAACCTGCCAAAAACTTTTGTTAAAATGTATATTTAGCTTTATATATATTTTAATGGTATTTGACTTTAAAATTCTAAGTTTTAATATTTATTAATATTAATGTATTTTAAATAAATATATATTAAAGTTAAGTTTATGGTTGTTGTAAAAATTATTTTTATTCACTTAAAAACATATATTGAAAGAAAAAAAAAAAACACTTAGGGGATTTAATTGTATGTAGTAGTTGTATTTGAAGATATAATAAGCATTTTTAATACACTATATATGTTTAAAAAAATTTTTTCTAAAAAAAAAAAAAAAAAAACTTTTCTTTTTCTTTTACATTTAATTTATATACACTTATAATCTTTTTTTTATTTAAAGAATTGTAAATATAGATGTTCGGGTAATAACGTGATATAAATTAAAGTTGAATTTATAATAATATTGAAAAAAAATTAAATTGAAAGAAATATTAATATTAAAAAGAATTTTTGTCAACATATCTAGCAAGATAAGTTTAACATAGTTAAAAAAAAGTATCTAAGTTATGTTAAATTGTTTATTATATATTTAAATCATTTAAGTAGTTATCAATAATACATTATCCCCTCTTACAAATATCATTTCTGATTCATTTCTTTCAACAATTTCAACTTCATCATTTATTTCATTCAATTGATATACAGTTTCTATACAATCACTTAATACTAAATTAGAGTGTGAATCAAATGCCTGTAAAGTTCCTTTTAGTTCTCTGCAATCTCTTAATTTGACTATTATTTCTGTATCTAAGTTTAACTTTAAAAGGTCAAGCGGAACTAAGTCATTTGTGTTATTAGAATTTATAGATTTAGGTATCATTTGTTTGTAGCTATGTAATTAATTCACCAAGTATATATATATATCTATATTTTAGACAATGATTACTATTGTTTTTTGGGTTTTTAGAGATAATTTATATTTGTATTTGTGAAAATATTAAAAAAAAAAAAAGAAGCTAGATTAAATAATAAAAATGTCGGATTTAATAATGAATAATTGTTAGAAAAATTTTCTTTTTTTATATTATTTTTTAATTTCAATTCAATCCAATTGAAAAAAAAATATTTGAAAATTTTTTATTTTTAAAAAATGTGAATTTGTATTTTCAACAAAAAAAAACTTTAAAAAATAATAAAATAACCAAATAAATAGGGAATATCTCCATATACAATGTTTAAAATCACTTCTATTAAACATTTTAAAGCACAAAGCTATTTAAATGCAATTAAAAGACCTGTACCTAAGTCAGATGCTACTGTGAAGAATGAAAAAAGTTTAAAGTTAAAAAAGTTTAATACTTTAAATGTTATACCAAAATTGGTACCAGAAATTGACGTTTCTAAAAACGATTTAAAATTAACAGATCCAATTCCTCCATCATATAAAGAAGTTATAGAACAAAACAAGATAAATACTCATGAAGAAAATTGTAAAGAACATCCATTATGGCAATTTTTCCCATTAAACAAGAGAATAAGAGTATCTAAAGATATTGATATGTTTTCTAGACCATGGACAGTTGCTGAATTAAGATTAAAGTCATTTGATGATTTACATTCCATATATATTTCTTCATTAAAAGAAATTAACATATTAAGAAAAGAAATTGAATACATGGATTTACAAAATGCTACTGAATTTTTACAATTAAATGCTGAGTCTTTTGTTGATTTAGAAAAGAGAATTTCTACAACCATGAAAAACATTAAAATAGTCTTATCTCAAAGAGAAACAGCTTTTGAATATAATAAATTTGATATAATTGAAAAAGAAATCTATAAAGCATTTAATTTCAACGCAAAGGAATACTTACAAGATAAGAAATTAGGTAGAAAGAGACCTCAATTAGAAAAAAAGTTAAAAGAAGAAAAAAGAGAACAGTTTTTAACTTATTTAATGAAAGATACAGCTGATGGTTTGAATGAAGATCAAAAGTTAACACCTGAGATTGAAGAAAGAATTAAGAAAGCTTTTGAATAAATAATCTTTTTATAATGAAATGTACTAAATATTTTTAAAATTATAAATAACAGAAAAACAAATGATAGATGATAGTTAAAAAAAGGCACAGCATTTGTTAATGTTTATACTCTTTATTTTTATGTACCACATCCTTCATAGGTATATGGTTTAGTTAGAAATAAAGTTTGTGGTAAATATCATTTCTACCTGTAAATAAATAAATATATTATTATCTAAATTATAGTTTTTTTTCAAAAAATTAAATATTATCTGAAATTAAAGTTGATTTTTTATGCATCTTAAAAAAGATATCTCAAAAAAAAAAATAAATTATGATATAAATCATCAATTAGTGATTATTTGTGTGTTAAATATACTGAACAATAAGAAAAAAAAAATTAAACCACATCTATATTATATATATATATCATTTTTTAAAAAAACAAAAAATACCATATATCAGTATGTCTCTGTTTGATGTTTTTAAAGAACAAGGACAAATAATTGATACTGATGGGTCTGATGATTGTGTAGAGATTTTCTCATATAAAAAACAGAAAACAAATGATAATGCCATTAAAAAAGATACAATTGTTTACAGTCTTATATCGGATTCAACAAGTGACTCTGATAATGATGATGTAAAAGATATAAAAGATATAAATCACACAAAAGATACAAAGGTTGAAGTTAAACCTGAGGATAAATTCAAACAGCCTTTGAATAATAGAATTGAATTAGGACCAGAGCAATTAAAAATTTTAAATTTAGTTGTTGAGCATCGAAAATCAGTTTTCTTTTCTGGTCCTGCAGGAACAGGAAAAACTGTATTATTAAAAGAGATAATAAGGCGTTTGAAACGGATTTATTATGGAAAACATCCCAAAGCAGTTGCAATTACAGCATCAACCGGCCTCGCTGCATTAAACATCGGTGGACGTACATATCATTCTCATTTTGGTATTGGATTAGGAGATGGTACTGTTAAATCTTTAGAAAAAAAAATTAAATCAAGTGGCGATACATTGAAAGTATGGAAAAGTTGTGAAGTATTGATCATAGATGAGATTTCTTTAGTAGATAGAGAAATGTTTGATAAATTAGGTGAGCTTTTTAAAAGAATTAAAAAAGGTGACAGACCATTTTCAGGGGTGCAGTTAATTCTTGTAGGTGATTTTTTTCAATTGCCACCAATTGTAAAAAGTTATCAAATATTAAAAAAAGCAGAGAAAGTTACAAATTTTCAAGAGTATAATGATTATAAGAATTCTATATATGCCTTCAATTCTTCTTTATGGAATACATGCCTCGATTATCAAATAGGATTAGAAAAAGTTTACAGACAAATATCAGACCCGGACTATATATCATATCTTAACCAACTCCGTGTAGGTTATGTTTCTGATGAAGCAGACGCATCTTTTAAAAAATTAAGCAGAGATTTGAAAACAATTGAGAATATTGATCCTACATACCTATACCCAACAAAAAAAGAAGCGCAATTTTATAATGATAGAAAAACAGCAGAACTTTCTGGGAAATCCATAATATTTAAGAGCCAAGATTCAGGAAAATTGTATGGAAAAAGAGGATTTGAAGCATTAGTAAATAACTTTTTAGCGCTTGAAGAAATAACATTAAAAGTTGGTTCTCAAGTCATGCTAATAAAGAATATAACAAAAACTTTGATTAACGGATCTTTAGGAGTTATTGTGGATTTTGTTGATAAACAAAATCTAATGAAAATTTATAAACATGCAGACGGAGTAAAAGGGAAATATGGCCATTTAGAAAGAGATTACATTAGTAAAGGACTTCATCCATCTGTTCTAGAAAAACAAAAAGGGTCAGGTGAAAACGATTCTGTTGAAAATCCTGATGAAGTTGTTAATAGTAATGATTTACTATTCCCAGTTGTAAAATTTATAAATTCACAAAGTTTTTCTAGCGATAATTATGAATTAAAAGTTGTAGTGGAGTTTGATTTTGATTTTGAAGATCCAAAAAGCGGTGAAGTTTTAGTTAGAAGACATCAAATTCCTTTAATACTTGCATGGGCTCTATCGATGCATAAAGCACAGGGTCAAACTTATCATTTGTTAAAGGTTGATTTAAAAAAAACTTTTGAATCAGGCCAAGTTTATGTGGCTTTATCAAGAGTAACAAGTAGAGAAGGATTACAAGTTTTAAATTGGGATAAAAAAAAGGTTTTTACCAATATTAATGTAAAAAAATTCTATGAGTCAATTAAATCTGTTAATTCTATAGAAGATTTACAGTTAGAGAGTGTAATAGGGTGTATGGAACAAGACCAAGTAATTAAAGATGTTATTGGAAAATCTGAATTAAAATTAATTGATAAAAAAAGGAAAATTCTTGAAGAAAAGGAAGTGATAAATTTAAGTGATTTATCCTCATTTTTAAGTGACAGTTAAATCTATATACCTGAAATTGTTTAGGATATTTGATTAATGTTTGACGCATTAAAAAAAAAAAAATATATATATATATATATGTCTTTTAGACATCACGCGAAATTATCATTGCATGTATATTTTTACAAAATGAGACTTTCAAAAGCAGCAGTTTAAAAAATAAGAAAAAAAAGAAACAAAATATCATTTGAAAAGAATTAAAACAAAACCATTAAAAAATCTTATTTACATAACAAATTAAGTTTATAGAAAATTTGTTTTAATTAATTCCTATATATCGATTTTATATTTTTTATAAATGCTACTGAACAGGTTAATTCAAAAGAATTTGTTGGATAAACATATAGTTATAGGTAATACATTATCTAATTATTACACGACAACTAGGAGATATATTAGTTCTGATAAAACTGAGAATGACATTGTTTTAGGTAAAGAACAGAAACAATTAATTGATTTAATAGTGGAAAAAAAGAAATCTGTATTTTTTACTGGTGCAGCGGGAACAGGTAAATCTGTTGTACTTCGAGAAGTTATAAAGCAATTAAAAAAGAAATACCCAATGCCAGATAGTGTAGCAGTTACGGCGTCAACTGGACTTGCAGGACTTAATATTGGTGGTAGAACATACCATTCACATCTTGGAATAGGATTAGCGAATGAATCGTTGCCTGATTTAGTAGATAAAATAAAAAAGAAAGCAAAGAAGAGAGAAATATGGGAGAAATGTAAAGTTTTAGTAATAGATGAAATTAGTATGGTTGATTCTAAAATGATAAATAAGCTTTCAAATATTGGAAAATACTTTAAAAGAAATATGAAACCATTTGGTGGTATTCAATTGGTTTTTGTAGGTGATTTTTTTCAATTACCTCCTGTTTCAGATAAAAAGGTGTTTGAAATATTACAAAGTGAGGATTTAAGAAATGCAGACTCTAATATAAACGCTGATAGTAATTATGCATTTGAATCGAAAGAATGGGTCAAGGCTATTCACCATGAGATTTCATTAACAAAAGTTTATAGACAAGAGTCAGACCCAGAATTTATTAAAATGTTAAATGAAGTGAGAATAGGTGAGATTTCATCAGATACAGACATGAAATTTAAAGAATTATGCTTAGATAATTATGATAAAAAAAATAATAAAGAGGCTAGCTTAGAATGTGAGAAAACTAACTCATCCAAAGAACAAATTGAAAGTGCAAATATATACCCAACTAGATACGAAACGGATGTTTATAATAAAAAAAAAATGAAATTAATTGATGAAATCCCTGTGACATATGATGCTTATAAGTCTGGGCTGCTACTTGGAACTAAGGAATTTGATATGATAAATGAATCTATGATGGTTCCTGATAATCTTACACTTAAAATAGGTACCCAAGTGATGCTGGTTAAAAACCAATCTTCTTATTTAGTTAATGGATCTTTAGGGACAGTCATAGATTTTGTAGCACTCCCAAACTATGAAAGTTTTCAAGAGAAAAATAATGGTGAAGGAATATTTGATTTTTTACTAGATGAAAAAAGATGTATAATTGGAAATACAAATCTTGAAAGAAAAGTTGCGTTAAGAGAGCAACAATTTTTAGAATCTGAGCAAAAATGCTTGCCATTAGTTAAGTTTTATAATACAAAAACTAAAAACTTTTTTTATAAAGTGATAAACCCAGAATATTTTGAATATAAGGATCCTGACACCAATGAAGTTTTGTTTAGTAAGAAACAACTTCCATTAATTCTAGCATGGGCATTATCAATTCATAAATCACAAGGTCAAACATATGATAGATTAAACTGTGATTTATCTAAAATCTTCGAAGATGGTCAAGCTTATGTAGCTTTATCAAGAGTTACAAATAGAAAAGGTTTAACTTTAAAAAATTGGAATAAAGAAAAAGTGAAGGCTAATAGGTTTGTCAAAAAATTCTATAATACAAGAGTCAAAACTGTATCGGATGTTATAAACGGAGAAAATAACAAATCTTTATTGAAAAATGAACCCAAACATTTAGATAATTTCGAAAGCGATTATTTGACAGAAAAGGATTTAAAAATATCACAAGATTATGAGGAAATTAATTCTGATTTTGTACACATTAAAAATGATATAAAAGATAGTAGTTTTAATGTGTTTTAATAAAAGATATTATATATTTAAAATTATCATTGTAAAAATTTAATAAATTAAGAATCACATGCTATAATTTATGTATGTTTACATTTATCTTGATAAAAAATATTAATAAAAAAATTATCTAAAAGTACTTTATATTTATTTAAATATAAGAAAATATTTTAAATACAAATATTGAATGTAAACAAATATAAGTTTATTTAGATTAGTATTTTATATTCACTATATAACGCATTTAGTGTTTATATATTTATATAAGTTTTATGATAATAATAAATCAAGATATTTATAATTGTTCTTTACATTAGGTATTAATTTAACAACCTTACTAAACAACTCTTTATCATTATAATTTTTTTTAGTATATTGAACAATCCTTAACCATAATGTTTCTAAATTTTTATCGTTTAAAAATAAGCATTTTAATTCTTTAAATTCAGTCAATAAGTCTATAAAGTCATTCATAGTACTTTCTAAATAATCGATATGGTTGTCATCATCAATGCTATTAATATATTCACATTGGCATCTTAATAACAAATATTCATCGTTATCAGAGAATTCGTTTTCTTGATTTTCATCTTCAAACACAGAATTTAAAACTGCATTCATTTTCTTTATAATATTAAAAGTATCAATTATGTTAATCTTTTGCTCTTTTATTAATATACTAATTAACTCTTCCACTGAAGAAGATATTATTGTTAATGGCTTATAATGAATCGGAAATTGATGTACTAATTCAATTAAGTTAATATACATTGTGTTTTCTTGCAACCCGTTAACAGCTATTTTTTCACACTCTATTAAAAATCTATTAGTTTTTGATGATGTATTTGCAGATTTAAAGTTATCCCAAAAATTTTCAATAATAATATCTTTAGAAAATAGTTCTTGATTTGTGGTATCTAATATTTTTATAAGTTTCTTTAAAACAAAATCTTTAGGTATTCTATCAAAATATTCAATTGCATCTTTTTCATTAAATTTCTGCTTAAATACATTAGGATTTGTGGTAACTATATTTTCAAAATGCTTTAATTGAATTTTTCCATGGTTTAAAAATGAATGTACTTCCAGTATATTTTTTGTAGATAATATGTTGAGTATTGGCAAATACATCTTATTAAAATCAAATAATGAAATATCTAGATTATAAAATTTAATATCATAATTGTTTTTAATAGTTGAAAAAAACCAATTAATATCGTTTAAAGTTAAGTTAAGATCATCCATATAGCTAGCAACAAAACTTAAAATTATTTCAGGATAGTTCAAAAACTTAAAAAAGTTATCAATAAAATCAATATTAATTTTTTTACAATTTTGTCTTAAAATCTTTTTAAAAATAACATCATTATCCTTGTTTTTGAAATATTTTATGTATTGTGAAAGAATATCTTTTAAAATAAATGACACTTTATTTTCATTATTCTCTATAGCCAATATAAGTAACTTTTCAATTATAGTATAATAGTTTTTTTCATCAATAAACCATAATAGATTCATGTCTGTTTTAATATTAGTATCATGTCTTAATACATGAGTAAGATTAATATAAGGCACTATAAGGTATTTCAACTCGTTAAAATCATCAATGCTAATAGTATATTTTTTTGTTAGCAAGTTTAATAAGATATCTAAATGTTTACCATTTTTGTCATCCATAGATAGTTTTAAGAGTCTCAAGAATGCATAAGATCCTTTATTTAAAGGCAAGTAAGGTTCAATATCTAATCCTTTAAATATTTGTGGGATTTGATTGATGCTGGTGTTATTAGAAGTATAATTGTTATTTAAATGCATTAGTAATGCATCTACATCTATTGCGTCATTGCCATCAATGTCAATGTAATCTGGCAATAAGTAATCTAAAAATAGGATATAATGATCTAGAGTGATACTAGGGTTACCTTCAGTGTTGTAAATATCCCTCTTAAGTTGATCAATATATGTATTCATTTATTATTAATATATATATATATATTGCTGGTTATCATTTTAATAATTCTAATTTTGAGAGTAAAAAAAAACAAATGTATTGAACAGTTTATTATTATGTTAATAAAAAATAGAATATACATGAATTATAATATTTTTAAAGGAATTGTATTTTAATTTTTAAAAAACAAAAAAAACAAAACACGTGATCGATTATAAAACTTTTCTAAAAAATATTTTTTTTTTTGTTTATGAAGACTTAATTTTGCTGGTAACAAAAGAATAAGTAAAAAATATTACAATATTATATATAAAACAAATTATATAGACTAACCAGTTACAATTTTAAAATGAGCTATTACTCGAATAAATCAAGGTATAATGAAGTAAGACCGAAGAGAAACTCTATTAATTATGATGATACTGAAGCAAGCAAACATAAAAGTACATTGGAAATGAATAATAATGGTAAAACCTCCGACTTAGGACTTGATAAAGACTTAAATGATAGTATTACATATAGCCATAATAATGTGTTAAATTTTTTGAAGTTTCAAATCCAACTTATAGATATAATGAAAGATGTTGTTAATTGCAAAATGGATCTGACATTGTATAACAAAGTAAACGATATACTAGAAAACAAGGATACCATATTGAAACAAAATATGGATTCTTTTGAATATAAACTAGAGCTAGATAAATTACTTTTAGAACATATAAGGTCATCTAAACTAGAATTTAAGCCAGAACATATAGAAACCAGTGTAGTTGATAGTGATAATATAAAAAAACAATTAGATTCTGCTAAAATGGTTTTACAGAATAAAGAAGAAATTCAAAAGGTATATTATAATTCTAAAAAAAATATTTCTGAGAAAAAAGATTACATCAGTGATGATATATCTTTATTAAAATTCAATGAACAAAATGAATTAAATGAAATTGAGAAAATGAAACCTGAAATTGAGCTAAATGAAAGAGATAATAAAGAAAGATTTGACAAGTTCAAAAACCTTTACAATTTATTAAATAACAATGAGGATATTCCTAAATGATTATAATATGGAAAAAGAAAAAGAATTATAATGAGAAAAAATACATAATTCATAAATATATAAATATATAAATCTTTTTTACACAACAAAGTTTGAAATTTTAAAAAAAGAACATGAATTATGTTTAATTCATATTAATGTATATTTCTTCTTCTCTTTCTCTGTCCTTCTTGTAGTTTTTTTTTTTTTTTTTAAATGAAACCTATAAACCATTTATTTAGTGAGATATTTCTTTTATTAAACTTTTAAATAAAATATAAAAATATAAATTATAATTAGTGATTTGTGTGTAAATATCGTAATAAATTTTAAATCTTTTTTTTTTATAAACAAATAATTTATATAATTTAAACAGATTCTAAAACTTCGTCCTTGAAACCGGCAACCTTCTTACCCTTTTCAGAAGAAGAGGCTTCACCGTGTAAGGCTAATAAGGAACCTAAGTCGAACTTTGGTTGTTTTAATAACTTAACCTTTCTAACGTGAACGTTTTGTAATGGATAAACGGACTTAGTAGCGTTTAAGATTTCCTTGTTAATAACTTCTGGAATCAACTTGGAGGTTAATTCAGCTAAGGTAGATTGGGAAACTTCCTTGGTTAAGATTTCGGAGATAACCTTTCTAACAGCTCTGATAGAAGAAGACTTAGCGTAAGTAGTTCTCTTAACTTGACCAGCTTGTCTCTTGGTGAAGGCAATAGCGAAAACTCTTAAGACGTAATCATCAGAGGTCTTAACAGTAACGTTAGCTTCGATCAAAGTTTGCCACTTTCTAACCATAGATCTGATCTTGTTAGTAGTGAAGTCCATACCGTGGAAGTTGGTTAATAAGTTGGAACCTTGAACTTCATCAACTCTTAATCTAATCTTCTTGAAAGAGTAATCTTCAGAACCTTGTAAATCACCCATGTTGACTTCAACAACTCTACCCTTTAAGTAATCAGTGGCGTTTCTTAAACCTTGAGACTTGTTGACTAAGGTCTTACCAACGTTTCTGTTAGCAAAAGTGGATGGAGCCTTGATGTCGTACCATTCCTTCTTGGCAAATGGATCTTGGGCTTTCTTTTTCAAACCTTTTTTACCTTTGGACAATCTTTTATTCTTACCAACAGCCATGTTTAAATTATTAGTAGAGTAATCTGGATGGATGCTTATAATGTTTCTCTTTCTTTTTAATAATATTTTAATAATAATTATAAAAAAAAGCTTAATAATTTATAATTTATAGAATTATTAATTTTAAAACAAAATAATAAAGAAAAATTGAAAAATCTACGCCTTAACAGTATAAAACTGATAAATATTTCAAAAGTTTGTTATAATATTATTAGTTCTTAACAAAAAACTTAAAACTTTCTAGTTACTAATGTCCCAGCCTAATTAGGAGATTTCAGTTAAAATATTTTAAAATTATTTTTTTTGCTTTAAAAAAAATTTTTTTTTTGTTAAAATAAATTTAAATATTTTTAAAAAATTTGTTAATAATTTCTATTTTAGACTGAGTGGTAGTTCGTTATATATATTTTTTAGAACGAATCTATTAAATGTGGATTTCTTAAAAAAAAAAAAAAAATTAAAAAAAATTGTAACAAAAAAAAACAGCATATAATTATTTTTTGAAACTCGCACGGCTGATAAAACATCTTTATAATTTTTAAAAATATATATCATGTGACCAATAAGTTTGTTTATACTTATTTAATTCATTTTTGAGTGGGAAAATTTTTTAAACAAAAAATATATTTTGTTTCCCTTTTGCTACATTACAGAATTTCTTAATATTCCATATCTTAAAAATTATGTTTGTATATATTTTAAAGTAAAGGGTGTTTTTAATTTTTTTTTTTTTAAAACAACATTTTTAAATAAATATTTACACTATAGTTTATCATAAAAACCTGTAGAATTATAGAAATATATATCTAAATAGATAATTAATTGCATTAATATTGAAATATAATATATAATTTTAGTCTAACAGTTTTGTAATATTAATTTTTCTTTTAATTTAATTTTTAAATCGAAGGAATAAAAAAAAAAGAAGATAAGAAAGTAATAGTTAATTATATAACAATAATTATCTTAGAGTCTAATAGTTGTAAATAAATATATTAATATAAAATGGATTCTATTGTTCACAACACTCAACGATCACTGTCAAGCAATATACACAATGATAATCATGTACATAATAGCGAACTTCGGCAAGAAAATCAAAGAATACACTCAGCTCCGGTGCCGAATGAAGAATCAAATGTTTCAAAAGTGAAACACTCTTCGAAAGATAAAAAGCCAACTGTAACAGATGCTGATATGAAGAGATACATGGATAAAAATTTAGTACGCAGAGCAACATTTAAATTGAAAATTGGACTAGTAGGTGATGCACAGGTTGGAAAGACTACTTTAATGTGTAAATATGTTAGCAGTGATTTTGATGATGAATATATACAGACACTTGGAATACATCATTTACAGAAGAGAGAGGTATTAAAAAATTCAAATATATTATTCACAATTAATGATCTAGGTGGGCAAAGGGAGTTTATAAATATGCTTCCTATTGTAAGCGAAGGTGCAGTCGCTATTATTTATTTATTTGATTTAACTGAACCGGAAAGTTTAAATTCTATTAAAGAATGGTATAGACAGTCTAAAAGTTTGAATAAGAAAGCTATGTCTGTTTTGGTTGGCACAAAATATGATTTATTTTTAGATCTTGATCCTGAATATCAAACCAATATTTCTGAAGTGGCGACATTTTATAGTAAAGCTATGAATGCGCCATTAATATTTTCATCTACAGCTGAATCGATCAATGTTAGAGTGATATTTCAAATAATCGTCGCCAAAGCCTTTGGGATCGATCTTTCAGTTCCTGAAATCACCCAGATTGGTGATCCTTTATTGATATATAAGAATTTGGGAAATATAATGAAAGACGCGAAAATATAGACTATATATAGATATAAATATATATCATGTTGAGAAGTCTGTTAATTTTTATACTTGAAAAATACCAGTTCTTTTAATACTGGTTAATATTTATCATTAATCAATTTATCTTCGCAATTCTGAAGTTCATCAAAGCATTTTAATGTTAGTTTATTAAGTCTTTCATTTGCCCATCTTGTGATATCAATTAAACCTAGGCAACTCAATTGATTTAAAGTTTCTTCCCAATCCAAGACTCTATAGTAGTTACTCCCTACATTGACATTACTAATTTCCATCATATCCGCTATTCTACTTATAAGTTTTTCTTTATTTCTATTAAAGTATACTTCAAGTTCTTCAATTAATAATCCATAGAATAATACATTTGTTCCATTCTTTTTACATAGTTTAACTGCAACATGGAGTATCAATCTTGCAATGGGAGACAGAGAAAATACTAATTCTTCTATTGATACACTATGTGATGTTGCAATTGCTTTAAGACAGTGATCTGTTGTAATATTTATTTTTTTAATACTAAAGTCATTATCAACGTTTTCATAATCAAAGTCATGCTGTAAATCTATGAGTTTTTCATAGTTGTATATCACACCATGTTTTTCAATATACTGTTGCTCAGCAACAGTGATGGCAGCCAAAGCTAAACCTTTAGATGTTCTAATATCACTTCCTATTTTGGAATTTCTTTGAGCTAAAAATCCTATTGCAGAATCTGAAAATACAAATTTTAAAATATCAAAGTGATTTTTTCTTAATTCAAGGTATTTAAAAGAAACTGTTGAGGAAAACATTGCAATCTTACCACTACCTTTTTCTGCATAAATTTTATTTTTTTCAAATTCTTCATTTAATATATCCTTTAGAATTTTTTCTGTTTGTTCTTTATGATAAGCTTCAAATTCAATACAATTTTCTATACCCATTCTAGATTTTATTTTTTCACTTAAAGATTCAAAGAAATCTAATTTATTACCAATACTTATAAAAAGTAATTTAGAACCTGGTGTGAATGACCAGTTAAGAAAGTTATACATATTGACACTGTTAGATTCAAGCATTACATCAATTTCATCTAAAACTAAAACAACTTTTTTTTTATTCATATTATCTTTATTTTCAGTAAAGTATTTGTCTAATACTTCCACTGGTTTTTCACCAGTGTTAAGCTCAAGTCCTATCTTTTCACATAACCTATAGTAACAGTCATTTATGTTTAAAAGTTTTAAAGCATTTATTTCTACTGGTATGAAAGCATTTGGATGATCTTGCAAAAATGTTTCTATTGTTTTTCTAACAGTAAATGTTTTACCTGTACCTGGTGTACCACAAAGATAAAGAGAGAAACCGATACTGTCATTATAAAAACTTGCAATTTTGGCAAATAGCCTAGAAAATTGTAATTCCCTACCTTTAACTTGTGATTTTTGGTCAACAGTAGCATTGGTTTCAGCATTATGTATATTGCCTATATTTTCTTCAATGATAAGCTGTCTTTTTAACAAATCAGCGCTTAATGCATTTTCATTTTGCCCTAACCTTGTTGTAGATTTGGGTCTCATAACCAAATGATTTTTTTGGTAACTGTTAGCATAACTAGCTGCTGTTTTAAAAGTAAAATGACTTTTTGTTGTATGGTATTTTTGCATTGTGCTAGTCAGTTTTCTTTTCTTTTTATCATAGTCATCATTCAACTCTAATAAATCATCATGTGTTGTTTTTCTTTTGTTATTTATAAATGAGCCCACATTAGATTTATCTTCATTATTTTCTTCAAATGTATCTAACTCTGGTA
>JAJMDG010000011.1:0-41747 GCA_030565715.1 Hanseniaspora singularis (nom. inval.) | reverse complement strand
CTAATGTGTTGCTTACAGTTTCAATACCAGATGTAACTGTTGTTGTTGTTGACGTGGATTTGCTATTCCAAGGTAATGTTGTGGTATGGAATTCTTTGTATAAACAGCTATCAATACTATCAAAATTGTAAACAAAACCGGAAAAATCAGAATGGTTAACACCATATGTGTCTGTATAAGTTAAGTCTATTCTACCTATGTTACCTATATTAACATAAAAAACACTAATAGGGTAATATGTATCTTTTTCAAGATGCATAGTCAACTTGCTAATACCAGTTAGACCATATGTAGTATATATTTGTTTATTCAGTAATACATTACCTGTTGGACTATAAGTATTACAACAGTTTTCAGCAAGATAGTTTTCAGACCCAACAGAAATAATAGCTAAATCATCAATGTAACCAACGTTAATAGTGTAATTCCCAGAAACTGGAGGAATAATAAAACCAGTCACATGGAACACTAAACGATCCATAGCAACACTAGGAGATGTACCATCTGCAAACTTAAAATTATCTAAAGTCCCCCAATACTCATTTTGACAGGTTTTAGATCCTGCAGCAATACAAAAATTTGTATTGTTATAAGTAAGTACAGTAGCATAGACATCAGTAGCAATAGTTCCAGGTTGTGTAAAATTAGTATGTGATGCATTAATTAAATGAGAAATATTACCTGTATAGCCACCAGAAAGGTATGCATCACTTGTCTCTGTGGTTTTATCCACACTATTACTGCTATTTCCTGCACCATAATATGCTTTCCATGGATAATAGTATAAATTACCTTTAAAACCATCATTTTTAGTTCCAGTAATTGAACACCCAGAAACACCACCTAGGTCATCTGTATCAGCCCCAATAACATTGAAGGTTTTAAATAATAATATTGCAATAAAAATGCTTAATTTAATCATTTATATTTTTATCTTGGTATTTTATTGTTATTTTTATTATTTTATCAATATATTAATATTATTTAATAAACTTAAAAATAAAAATTAATAAACTTGAGCTATTTATATATTAGTAATTTTTGGGAACTATATACTCTCATGATTTTTATGTCTTTTTTTAATTTATATTTAAAAATAAAATTACGGCACTTTTAATATTACGGGGTATTTTTAAAATTAATTTCTGAAAAATTTTATAAACAAGAATTTCAAGATTTTCATGAAGACATTCCATAAGCATTAAAAATCTTTTGTTTTTTTAAGTAATTGAATCATGCGTTTTATAAAAAAAATTCAAGAAGTGTGTTAAAAAAAAATTTCATTGAAATGAGCTCACTATATGCATATAAAAATTTTCAATGTGTGTAAAAAAATACTTTTTTAATATAAGGGTCTAAAATTAAAACATTATGAAACAAAATTATTTCTATAAATGATAAAAACTTAGTATAATTAATTTAAAAATGAATTTACGAACTATTTCTTAATTGCTGGCGTAAAAAATTATAAATATTTTTTTTATTATACTCCTAAAAATTTTATAACCAAAAAAAATTTATTCATTTTCAGAATTAAACCATGCACCCCGCATAAAATATTTAAAAGGTACGTTAAATCCATTTTCTATGAACTAAATAAACTTAAAATGTTTCAATAAATATATATCATATATAAACTTTTAATTTTAAAATTTTACAGCTTATAAATTCATATATTAACTATGAAAAATTTAATGTTTTCTTTTTAATATAATATAAATAAATAAATGATTGCTGTCATTACAATATAAACTGATTTTTTTAATAAATATATAATAACAGGGTGTTTTTAATTTTTTAAATAATTATAAAATTTAAATTAAATCATGATATACACAATACTTGCGTGCGTGAATTGATAAAAATAACTTCGTTTCAGGTCAAAAGTTGCATAAATCCGCAAGAATTTGTTTTTTAAACAATGATTTTTTTTTTAAAAAAACTCTTATTTTTTTTTACGAGAAAAAATGAAAAACAAAGAACTTGGTAAAAAAAATTATTTTCCTTATATTAAATTACTTTAAATTATATGAAGCTTTATACCCACACTATTTTTAAAATATATTTGCCTTAAAAAAAAAAAACAAAAAAAAAAAATCTTTCTGCCTAAACCCTAAAAATTAAAATTTATAATATATTATTTGCGCATGGTGTTAATCCGGGTATATTTCTGCAAAACTTATTTTTTTTTACTAAAAATGTTTTTCGGCATTAGATAAAAATAAAATAAATGATATCATCCATATTTTATTTTGCTTCAATGTTATATATAATTTTTAAAAAACTTATTTTACATAAATATAAAAATTATTCTAATAATATTTTATTTAAATAATCATGGCAATTACACGTATTTTTTTATGTTAAAGTTATTATATTTTTTAAACTTAAACATAAGTCATAAAATATTATGGTAATCAACCTTTTTATTTAATATTTTTAATTAATTGTAAATAGGTATTCTTTCTCTAACTATACATCATCAATAAATTATTAAAAGCTGATTTGTTTTTTTTAACTTTAGTCACTTTGAATTAAAATTTAGACACTGTTTAATAAAATAATACATGTTTTTACTATCTGATTTTTAATTTTTATATTATTTCAAATAATGGTTTAAAATGAATAAAATATTATATATATAGATCTTAAAATATCATTAAAAAAGTGGTGACATTTCGATTGAGTTTTAATAATTTATAACATCAATGGTAATGTTAAAGACGAACTGTGTAAAATCAAAAACAGACAATTTATTTTATTAGATGAATTGGTTAAAGAAAGGCAAAATTCCAAATAGAGAACTTATCTTAACAATTGTCTCAGTAATTGGGGCACCATTAGTACCTGTACGGTTTGTGTAATCTGTAGTGTTAGAAGTAAAGATGCTCATTTATCGGAAGGTAATGTTAGAAGTAAATATGCTTGTTTATGGAACAAAAGTTTTAGAAGTAAAGATACTAGTCCATGGTATGGTGGTCGTCTTAGCACCGGTTGAAGTTCCAACAGTAACAATTGTCTTGGTAGTTGTAATAGCATCAAATTCGGTCAATGTGGTAATTTGGGTAGATAAGATGGTAGTGTAAGATCTACTACATGGGATTGTAGTTGTCTTCATATGCTCTGGTGTTTTAATTGTAACTATAATCTTACTAATTAAAACACCATTGGCTCCTATGTATTATGTGTGACATATAGTAGTTGAAATATAATTATTTGTCCATAAAGTTGTAATGGTTTTAGCATTAGAATGAATAATAATTATAGCTGTAGTATCCATGGTTTTAACACCATTGGTAGCTGCGTATGTTGAAGTTTTTGTACTTAAAGTGGTTGTATAAATGCCTGAACATAGAACAGTTGTACTGTATCTAGATGCTGGTGTATATGCAGTAACATGTTTACAAATAATTGTTTTGATGTATGTAGCCTTTGGTGTTACTAATGTATTGCTTAAAGTGGAAACGCCAGATGTAATCGTGGTGGAAGTTAAAGTAGTTCTCTGATTCCAAGGTAATGTTGTGATAAAGAATTCTTTATATAAGCAATCAGTAGTACTACCATAACTGTAAATTAAGCCAAAAAAAATCGGTATGATGAACGCCTGTTGGACCTTTAATAGTACATTTAGCAAAAACGCTTGAACTTACATCAGCATTTCCAGTTGGTCTAAAACTTTGACAACAATTTTGAGCAATGCAATTTCCAGGATCAATAGAAAGAATACCTGAATCATCAATGTAGTTCATACTAATTGTATAAGTACCACTAACAGGCGCTACAATAAAACCAGTAAAATGAAATACTAAATTAGTAGAAGGAATAACAGGATATTTTCCATTAGCAAACTTAAAATTGGTATTTGTAAACCAAATGACTTTACCTAAGCATTTAGTTTTTCCACGAAGCTCGTAATTATCAAAACTAATAATATTAACATCAACATCAATAGCAACGGGTCCTGTAACAGTATGCTTATTGTTTTGTTTAGTAATTAAATAGTTGATATCACCAACATAACCATCATCTAAATATTCAGAAATTTGAAATAATTTACTAGCAGCAAAATTTTTACTAGGTACATTATTGTTGTAGAAAGTTCATCATGGATAATAATAGATATTAACTTTGAACCTACTGTATTTATTGACAACTGAAGAAAAATAGCAACTATCAATATTACCTAAGTCATTTATTCCAACACCAACAACATTTAGTGTTTTTAATAAAAATATTAACACAACAGTTTTTTTTAAAAACTAAATTATGAAACCATTTTTTATGTCTTTTTTTATTCAAAGTTATAGAAATATTATTTTATGCTATCAATTACATTTTTTTAAAAAATTTAACTTGATATCATTTATTATAAAATGTGAATAACGAAAATAAATTATTTTAAATTAAAAAAGCATGAATTGTATAAGAGTCTCATTTTATTAAAAACCCCTTATATTCCATCTAACAAAAAAAAATAATAAATAACATAGTTATAATATATATTTATTTTTTAAGGTACTACCTAATAATCGGATATATTATATATCAATATAAGAAAAAAATAAAAAGAGTCGAAGATTGGAAAAAATAAACTCAGAATTATACCTCATAAGGGGGTCGAACCCTTGACATTTTGATTAAGAGTCAAACGCTCTACCAACTGAGCTAACAAGGTGAGTAAATTCTAATGTTTAAAAAGTTTTAAAAAATAGAGCCAACAATTATTTAATCCTTTCATTCTTTATATAAATTCATATTTTGTTATTAATTTTGCATTTATATATATACTAAATATATAAAATTTTAACTAATTTGATTAATATTATTCACCTTAAAATTTTGTTTACATTAAAGTATTTTTGTTATAATAAATATTTTTTTTTAATATTTAAGTTTTAACTATTAATAATTATGTTATTATTTTGAATTATATATGTAAACAAAGTTTTTATATCATGTGATTTTTATAAACATTTTATTATTACAATTATATGACACACGTGGTATATTTTATATTTTAGAAAAAGAGTGTTTAAATAATTGGTGTTATATATGTATATTATAAAAGAAAGAAAAGTGATTGTTTTTTAAAATTGTTAATGTATTAAATAAATCAAGTAAAAACAATGATATTTTAAATAATATATTTATAATAATATGTTAGTTATACGATTGATAGTTATTTTAATGTTTAATATAACCCAGCTGTATAATTTATTGATTATTATAAATAAATATTATGTATATAATCTTAAGTCTTAGAATGCCAATGGTTTTTGTTAAAAAAAAAAAAACAACTTTCCTGACTATTAAAAAATCATAGACTACTTTTTGAAATAGTATTTTTTAACCCTTTCCAGTATATTTCATGTTCATATTTAAAATCTAAATATCCACCAAAATCTTTATCTAGTTGATTTTTATTTACATATTTTTCGACATCTGTAACGTTGTATACGATTTTTTCTTTAGTTATCGAATCCATAAATGGCAATGCTACGTTCAAGACACCTTTTGCAACCCAATTTAAATTAAATAATAAAGCCTTTCCAAGTCTTTCTGGGTAATGTGTTTGTAATATATGCAGAATTTGTTTATTTATACTCATTGATGGTTTAGATTTTGGTGGTGTTTTTAAATCATCAAATTTTTTTCTAAAATCCATTATTAAATTGATTTTTTCTTGTTTTTCTTCATCCATTAAATCTATACATTTTTCTATCATAAAGACTAAGTGTTTTACATGTTGCTGTGAAGCATCTGTGTTTTGTCTATTAGGCTTTAAATATAGTATTGGTCTTAACTCATTATCATATCCTAAAATAACAAGTTTTCCTGTTTTGTTCTCTTCTTCAATATCGTCAAATGTTACTAAACCAAATTCTCTTTTCCATGCTATTGTAGAAATTATTCTTTCTTGAGCATTTTTTAAATTCCATTTACAAGCTCTTAAATATCTAAATAAACATTTATCACTTAGCCATGCTAATTCTTTTTTATCTAGTGGTTTTAGTTTAATATTTTTAATATTTTTTTTGATATATTCTTTAACGTCATTTTCTTTTATTGGAAATTTTTTATTGCTTTCACAATTGTTAAAATGGAAGTATTCTTTTAGGATGTTAAATTTGGATAACTCTTCATCTGTGTAGTTAATGTTGGTTGGGGTATAATTTTCTTTCAAGTAGTTTGGTAATTTAAAAGGTTGTGATATTTTTATTAATTTTGTCATTAGATTTCAATGGTTTATTTTAAACTTATATGTGTATTTATTATTAAAGGAAAAAAAAAAGTAAGTTTCATTTCTATTTCTTCATTTATAATTAAATGTGGTATACTTCGTTTATAAGATTTTTTTAAAAAAAAAGTGAATTTAAATTTAACTAAATAAATATATATTAGTATTAATTAAATAGTCAAAGTCTTATTTAAATAGATGAATAAAATATTAAATTACATATTGTTTTTATTAAAGCGGTATGGTTTATACTACTTTTCAAATTTAATAACATAGGTTAATATAAGAAAGGCTTTCAAATGTTTAAATGTTTTAAACATCAGAATTTACTCACCTTGTTAGCTCAGTTGGTAGAGCGTTTGACTCTTAATCAAAATGTCAAGGGTTCGACCCCCTTATGAGGTATAATTCTGAGTTTATTTTTTCCAATCTTCGACTCTATATTTTTTTTTATCCTATTGATATATCTTATATCCGTTTATTAGGTAATAATTTTTCTTATTTATTATTTAGTAATTCATAATTATATTTTCTAAATGTTCTTTTTTTTTCTTCTCTTTTCCTTTTTAATTTTAATACATTTTATTAAGTCATAATTATGTAAAACATCAAATTTTGTATAAAAAATTAAAAATTTATATAAAAATCAAAAATTCATCAAATAACCAATAAAATAAAACAAATAATGGTTGAATTTGACACTCCTGTTATTTCCATCAAACACACCGATAACTCTATTATTAAAGAATCTGTTGACGATAAAGTGTTAAAAAACAGATTGGCTCAAAAGAAATTTAGGGAAAAAAAACAACAAAAATATAAAGAGTTATTAGAAAGATGTAATTATCTTGAGAAGATAAATAAAGAGCTACAAGATAATCAGATAAAATTAAAACAAAAAATAAATGAGTTATCTCAAGATCAAGGTAATACTTTTAAGTCAGACACTAGTTTAGACATTAAAGATAATGACGATATAGGAACAAGTTCTGCAAATAGTTTTAAAGGTTCAGAAAATTTAGAGACTTTAATTTTTAAAAACAATCACTTAGATAATGAAATTCCTACTGTTAAAACAGAAGATACTTTTTCTTTTCCATGGGGTAACAATTCTTCATTAACACCTGATACATATATTGATAAAAAACAAGAAAGTGTTGTATCATCGTTGAGTGGAAATTCTCATGAATATGATTTTAAAAATGGTGATGATCAAAATAAATTTTGTAATAATTTAGGTGAATCTTGTCCATACACACCATCGATTGTTCAAGGTAATAAAAAGACACATGCAATGTCAGCTAAAGATATTATTGAGCAAAAAATAGATACTCCTGTTCAAGCAGATTTGAATATTACAAATAAAGTTGAACCTGTTTTTGGATTGCCAAATTTTTCATTTTCTCCTTCAAATATGCATTTAAACGATCATGTTTCTACAAATGATTTTGGTTTAAATAATTTTGATTATTCTGAAAATAATAATATGCAGTTTAATAATCTAATTGATACTCCATCTGTATTTTATAATAATTATGAGAAAGAACAGTTAACAAGTTCTTTGGAAGAACCAAGTCCTATGAATTTTAATTTTAACTTTTTGTTGAATAATTCTATTGATGATCCATCAAAATCTTCAAAACAAGATAATATCACAACTCCTTCTAATCTTTTGATTGTAGAGGAGAATGACGAAGAAGAAGAAGAAGAAGAAGGTAAATGTGAAGGTATTAATGATCGTGATTATGATGAAGATAATGATGATAATATTGTAGTACCGAGTGATGGTAAGCTTTTTACATGTTCTGAAATCTGGGATAGAATTACATCTAACCCAAAACTTAGTGATATTGATTTAGATAGTTTGTGTTCGGAATTAAAAACAAAAGCAAAATGTTCAGAGAAAGGTGTTTTAATAAGAGAAGAAGATCTTAATAATGCTTTATTAAAGCATAAAGAAACATAATTTTAATGCCAATGTTTTACTCTTGTGATTAACATAAAGTCAATACTAAAAGGAAAAGTCAATTTTTACGGAATAAAAAAAGAAAGAAAACTTTTTTTAAATAATACATTCATATATATATTATAGCTATTATTTACATTATTACACAGTTTTTATCGTCTACTTTTTTATTATTACCTTTTCTATTTGCTTTTAAAATTCTTAAATACTCTTTGTTATTGGTATTATTTTGATTACCATCTCTTGTGCTTATTTTCTTGATTACAGAAAAATCTTTATGGGTTGCTAATCCATTTTGTGATATTGTTTTTGACCTTTCAACGTTATTAAATGATGATAATGTAAAGTGTTTTCTTAATCTATTATGCGCATTGTTGTTTATTTGTGTTGTACCGTTTGTTATAGTTGTTTTAAGTTGTAGAGGATTTGTTATATTTGTATTTGCTTCATAGAGTTGTATACCATGCTCACTTTCATCTGATTTATTGTATAGTTGTTGTGGTGGCCAGTCAGTTACTTCATTCAAAGACACTGGGTTTAATTCATGTGAATCAAAACTTTGTAAATCTTCAACTTCATAATCATAATCATCTTCATAATAATCGACATCATCAATAACGGCATCTTCGTCAACAACATCACCATCTTCAACATCATCATTTGATTTTTCAACATCATCATAATTTTCTATCTCATTCCCATTCCCATCATCAATTGAATTTATTTCCTTCAATGAATAAAACAAAATCTTTTTCGATGCCTTATTCATAATCCAAATATCATTTAGTGAACATATTTGTAAGTTTCTGATATCAAAAGTTTCATCATATAATAACCAATCATCATCAATTGTTGCTACATCAGGCTTAGCATTTGATTGCCTTATTGCCGTATTCATTTTAAATAGTGAATTATTATCATCGCTTGGTTTTAAAAGTATAATGTTCTGAAGAATCAATCTAAATTGAACATTTGTGTTTTCATCTCTTATAGATATAGCCGGCAATATAGATGCAACATCATCGATGTCATCAAATGAAGATGTTGAAAAATCATCTGAAGATATATCATCAAACATAGAACTATCATCATCGTTTATTTTTTTTCTCTCTCTTTCTTTTTTTGATTCATTTTTTGAGACTAACTCATCTCTTGTTTCTACAGGCTCCAGTTCTGTCCCAAAGGACTCATCTGTACTGTATGCATAGCTTTTTATTGAATGTATATATTCTTTATTTGATGGGGTATTTAGTGTTAAATTTTTAATATTACATGGGGCATTCTTTTTATTTTCTTTATGCTTAAAATTTATTTCTAATTCATCAAATGTATGATCAGAGTTTAAATCATTACTTATACTGTATTGGTTATCCATGGGTATATCATTATTAAATGAATTTTTTAACTTTAACCATTCTTCATTTTTAAAACCATCGATAGGGTCTGATATTAGATAATGTAATTCATGATTATATATAACACAGTTATCCACTATATTAATGTTTGTTTTTTTCTTATTATTATTTTGGTTTTTACTATTTGCTTCATCTTCAATATAAGTTAAAAGTTTTTTAATAGAGATATTTTTCAATGAATCTAAGTGAAAATAATCTTTTAAAAAATTTTCTAATAATTTAAAATCAAGACTTTTTTGATTACTATTTTGTTGCAAAAAGTAATGTGTTTTGTCTAATCCTGTATTATCCTTTGTTTCTATTAAAATATTATCTGGTATTGATACTAATAAAACCATGTCATTAGTTGTTGTAAAATAGTGGAGCATGAATCTTCTCAATAATGCTCTTTTCAATAGATTATTATTAAGTTCTTCAAATTCCCCATGTCTTAGATTATACAATAGCCAACTAAACAGTCCATTATAATCGTTACTATTATAATAATCTTTAATGACTAATGGCATTATATTTTTAATTTTTCCTACTGTCTTGTTTTTTTTAAAATAATAATAAAAATAAGAATGATTAACTTTGAAGATGTATTAGTGATGTATCAATGCTATATTATTAATATGGTTATTGCTTTAATTTTTAAGTTAAAGTATGAAAAAGCTCTATTTAATTTTTAAAAATTAAGAAAAAATATTTAGATGAAGAAAACTTATTTTATTAAAATTTTAAGATATTTTAAGAGAGTATAGTAAGCAAGTAGAAATAAATTATCTAAAATAAAAAAAATGATTTTTAAAAAAAAAATCGCTCAAATAAAAAAACTCTAAAACTTTAAAAAAGTTTTTTTTTTCTCTCTTATATATTTCGCGTATTTAAGGCAGCATGTTTATATAATATCTCCAAATATATCAAATATACTAACACTAGAAATAATATTATTAACATTATCTTTAGTATCTGCACCAACGGTTGGGTTCTCATTATTTCTATGATTTAAACCAACTGTGTTAAGAATTTCTTCTGTTTGATTTGTCTCTACATTAATATTAGTCTTATTAAATGCTACTGAGCTTGGCCTTGAAGTAAATCCGTTACTATCCGATTCAAAATTTAACCCTAGTATATCATCGATAACATTATAGTCATTAAACGATGGCACTTTTGGTTCATTATCTATAAACACGGTACCTTGATGATGATTTGCAAATAGGTTAATTCCATTTGCAATTGAAAATGGGGTTGCGACATTTCTTTCTTCACTATATACACTATGACTAGCAAATCTTGAATTTGTTGATAATTCATTATAGTTGAATAGTATATCAAACATATCATCCTTTGCAGTAGCTCTATTTTCATTATCATCATTTTGTTCTCTTTTAGGCTCTTTATTTATATTAATAACCTCACCATCATCCTCTTCCTCTTCATCAGATAAAGTAATGTTTTCTTTTTTGGATATTTTTGCATATAAAAATTTCAAAATCTTACTATAATGCAAACCTAAATGTGATGAATCTGGTGCTGTTTTTTCCAAACATTTTGATAAATTTTTCAACATTAATAATATTTCTTTAATTTTAACAAATCTTAAATTTAATAAAAGCTTTTTACTTTCTAAAATTTTAAATTTCTTAAACTGTTGTAAATAAATATACATTTTAACTAAAAATGCTATCGATCTTATAATCTTACCTATCAATCTTATAGGTAGATATTCTAAAAACCCTCCTTTTAACAATCTTAAACAACTATCATGAATATATTGACATGAGATATAACAATCTTTCAAGTATTCAATAAGTTGCATATTACTATGATGTAGCATTATATTTTTCTTTTTATGAAAGAATTCTAAAACAATAGCAAAACTAAACACTTTGCAATAATGAAAATCTATGATAAACCATTCTCCTCTTCTTAATTCATTTTGTTCTAAAATATATTTTGAATCCTTAAGTGTTTCCTCATTTATAATTAATTTATCTTTAACAGGGTCTAAAGGTATTAATAATGTTTCAAATTGTTCATACCAATTGTTTATTATGATTTGTAAAAATTTTAAAAAATCAATACATTCATTCATATCTAATGAATGTGTTGATATAGAATTAAATGATGTTGGATTTGAATAAAATGGTTCTTCATTATTATTCAACACATTGGTGTAGTAAAGAGTTTCATATGATAATTTAATAATTTCTAACAGCTTTATCTCTGCTCTTTGCCATACATCAATAAACAATATTCTTTTATTACTGTTATGATTATTACTTGTGTATGACCTGGAGTGATACGAGTTATTTAAATTATTACCACCATGATGATGTACTGTTTTATGCTTATAATATAGTAGTTTTTCATCTTGCCAAAAACTTAAAAGTAAAGAATCATATATCTTTTTATCACTATCAAATGAATTTGTGTTTAGATTATTAAAATTCTTTAAAAATTTATTCCATCTATCTGTTGTTTGTGTATTACCCTTTAAAACATATTTTCTAGCAATTTCTAATTCATTTTCATGCTCTTTTTTAAAAAGATTTCCATTTCTATGGTCAATTTTTAAAATATTTAAATTATTGTTTAAATTGAAATTCATTGTTACATTTAATTCTGTTATTTGTAAGGCTAATAGCAAATTTCCTGTTTTTGTAGCTATATTTAAAGAGTTAGCTAGCCTAATAGCTGACCCTGAAAGCATAAACGATAAGTTTTCACTTCTTTTTAAACTTTCAAATTCTTTATTACTGTTATAAGCACCTCCATTTGGATTATGTGTAATTGTTGCATAATCTCCTACTTTACTATGTATAGATCTTGGATTCCATTCTGTAAACAATAAAAATGCAAATATTGTACCCAAACTTCCAAAACTATCAACAGATGCCCATATTGTTTTTGAAAGCATTTGTTGACAGTTATCCCATAAAATGTTATGTATTCTTTCATAGTCATTATGTCTCCCGTTTTGATACCTTGTGGATATTGTTAATATAGTAAGTAGTAATAATGGAAATCTATATAACCTTTTCAATGATTTGAGATGTATAGGTATGAATGGATAAAATGGATGTTGTGTTAAAAAAAACAGATTAACTAAAAGTTCAATTTGTTCTATATCCAACAATCCATTTAGAAATGACAAATTTGATAATAAATTTTCATATATTAAATCATTAGTGATTAAACTTTCATCTTCCATGACTTGATTGTCTAGAATTGCCATATCAAGTTCCCAATATCCGTATGGTTCAAGTTTTCTGTCTGTAATTTTTGATTGATCTATTCTAACTTGTTTTTTGTGAATACTTTCTGGATTATTTGCTGCATTTGTTAAAAATGATAATGCTCCATGTGTTGTTGTTATAGTTGGTTCTGTTGTTTGATTACTGCTGCTATTATTATTTTTAGTAGTATCTTGTATAGCTTTATTTTTTAAATTTGTCATTGATGATTTTCCATTTAATGACCGTTCTTGCTCTAAAGAGTTAGCTATTTCAATTCCATTTTTTTTAAATTCTGTATCATCTTCTTTATTGTTATTATTATCAATAATTTGTTCTGTTAATAAATTTTCCATTGATTCTTTCTTACTAATGATAGTATTATCTTCCTCTTTACTTTGTTTTGTGGTTTTACTAACCTTACCTCTATTTCTTTGCTCTAATCCTTTTTGTCTCCAAACATAAGGTTTTCTAGGTGGAATTACACATTCAAGATTTTGCCTAATACATCGTGTACATCTTTTAAGATCTTCTTGCATATGACATTTAATTTTTTTCTCTCTACATTTTAGACATGCTACAAATTGTCTTCTAAATACATGTGTAGTTGGCGGCTTTTCTGGATCAATTGTTGTTCCTATTATCTCTTGAACCATTTTACAAATATAAATATATATACATGTGCGTATATTTGGTTATTTTTGAAGTATTACATTTATTTAAATAGATTAAATAATCATATTAATATATACATGTTTTTATTTAAAAAAAAAAAAAAAAGAAAAGAAAAAAAAAATAATACATCATGTTTATTATTATTATTACAATTATATTTCACTCATTGTTTTGGAGTAAAAAAATCATTGATAGATTTTTTTTTTTTACTTTCTTTATTTTTACTTAACCTTTTTTGAGTTAAAAAGTCGATTTTATCTTTATCAATTATATCTTTATGATGATCTAGTCCATTTATACCAATTGATAAATTTAACGCATAATGATAATCATTATGTTCATTAATTACATCTTCTTCGTTAATTAATTTTTCACCACAGTTTTTACAATTTATAAAAATTTCTTTATCAATTTCATGATTATCTATTGGCTTATTCTTTTTTTGGAAAAAATCAAGAGTAGTTTTTATTTTTTTCTTAGGTGGTTTTAATATTATCTCCTCATTTTCTTCCTCATTCACACAAACTCTTTTACTTCTATTAAACATATCAAGAATAGTGGAACCTTTTTCAATGATTTCAAAATTTGATAATGATAACATTAATCCTGTTAATGGATAAACTGTCTCTTTATAAATGAGATCTAATTCCTTCATTAATGTATTTGCTGTATTTAAAATTATTTCAAAATATTGATCTCTGGTTATATTACTAGTTAGTATATTAATTGGTCCACTTTTAGAATGACTAGATGTTTTATTTGCAGCTCTTATAGAAACTGATATTGTTTTTGGTATTAAGAATTTATCACTTTCTTCTTGTAATTCATTTATTCTTAATTCTAATTCTCCTGAAAATACATTCAACCAAGAATAGCAATCCTTTAAATGTTTACAAGCATCTCCTCTCATGTTTTTATTCGACATCATTGATTTAATCAAGGGTTTTGTCTCTATTGGTTCTTTCCACTTTCCTCTTGAAAGTTCATAAACTTTTTCACTCATAGTATCAACATTTTTCAATGAGAATGAAAATTTTTGAAAAATAGATAAATCTGTGTATCTATCTTTCATAAATATTGTTAACTGTTCTAACTCTGTCCAATTATTTCTAATATATTTAATACTTTGTTTGTCAAATTTAGGACATCCTAAAAGATCTAAAACCTCTTTTCCTTTGATTCCCCCCATTGTCCAAAAATCTGTCAATTCAAATGATCCATTATCTAAAAAAGTTGTTATGCATTTATTAAAAATGATTGTTTGTGCATTAGGTTTTTTAAAATTTGATGCTAATTTACTTAAACTTTTATTATTTGATACACCACATGATGTAAAGTATTTTGTTTTTTCGTAAATATCATCTCTAATGATATTTGTAGCATATGATCCAATTGAAATTATAATATCATTCCAATCATCTAATATTACAAATTCATCATTGTCGTCTTCTTTAATAACATTTCCAATACCTTTGAAAACTTCTGAGGAATTAATTGGTAAGATTGGTAAACTTTCATTAATATCATACTCATTATTAAAATATTTTTGTCTTAATGGTTCTAAGAGTTTTAATTGTTGTTTGTTTAAAATTTTTTCATCATAAAACATTAGTTTAAATATCATTCTTCCAAGATCTAAAAATGCTTCATCAACACTAGCTTTTTGTACTAAATCACAATGTTGTTGTAGTATATATAATATTTTTCTACCTTCTCTTCTGTAAGGATCTAGTGAAACTTTATGATCAAATGGACTTGGAAACTCCCCCAATGGTGTAGTCCTCCATACTCTTTCTCCCTTTTTAAATGTTGCTGTATGTACTGCTATTAAGTTTGGACATTTTTTTTTAGCACTTTCTAATGTGTCTAATCTACTTATCCCATAATTCCTAGCTTCATAAGATACTGCAATTATAGATGACCATTGTACTGAAACTATTGGGTCATCTGCACTTAATCCAAATCTTATTTGATCAACTTGTGCAAAAAATGCATTCATATCTATATGTCCAATACATGAAAGTGCTGATTTATAAGCTTTTTTTTTATCATTAATTTCTAATAAATCACCCCAAGTAAATAACGACATTATTATTCTATTTATTTAAAAAGTTTTGATTTCTTTTATTTTCATAATAATTAACTTTTAAAACGAGGTTTAATTAATTCTTATTTTTATATGTTATATGTATAATTAAAAAAAGAAAAAGAAATTAATTTTTCAAACCAAAATAAAAATTCATTTAACTATTTTTAATGAACATTGTCACGTGATAACACATAAAAACATTGAACACATTCTACTTATTTCAAATGCTAAAAAAAAAGAATCTTTTTAAATATATAATAAAAAAAGATTATAGAGAATACATCAAGAAATGTGTTTAAATGATAAAATGCCAAAAGAAAACATTACATAGTGTTAAGTTTAATTTTATAAAAAAAAAAAAATGAAATAAAATTGTACAATAAAAAAGACACAATAGTTAACCAGTTAAACTGATTAAAAAAGATTTTTTTTGAAAATGTCAGTAGGGTGATTGATCAAGTTAATGAAACAAACTTCTTATTAATTAAAAAAAACAAATGCATACAAAAAGAAAGAATTCTTTCATATGATCTTTTCTTTTACAAAGAACGTTACTATTTTATCTTGGTCACATTAAAATTGAAGCACAACACCGATAGATTATCATTTTATAAATGATAATCCGTTGAGTCTCAGAGTGTAGTGACCGTGGGTTTTTATATATTGCGTAGTAACTTAAGTTCTTGTAACTGTGTTTTTTTAAATTCAAAAGAATTCACCTTTAACATACTTTCAAATACCTTAACTAAAGTATTTAATTATACAATTAATATTCCTTTTATTTTTTAAAGTCAAACTGTAACCAAATGTATCTTTTTATTCACTACATGCAATAAAACACTTAAAAGAATAACAAATATACAAATACAATCAATACTAAAAAAAAAAAAAACAATAATAATAAAAAAAAAAGATAATAAAAAACAAGTTTTATCATAATCTTTTTCCTTTTTTTAAATTTTTTTATGTTTAATCCTTAATTTTAATCTTTATATTTAAATAACAAAAAAATAGATCTTCTACAATTTTGAAACATATTAATCTAATAAAAAAGAAAACAAAAGTTCCTTTTTTAAATATCTATATTATAAACAATTTATTTAATTTCCCTCTCCCTTTCAGCTTTATTAATTTTTTAATATTAAAAAATGTTTAAAACTGTAATGAAAATCCAACTCTACATTATTAAATCTAAATTTATTTTTCTGGAATTTCGATTTCACCAGCGTTGATAGCTTCGATGATAACGTGAGGGTTCTTTTGGTTAACTCTACAACCAACAGATTGAGCAGTACCTAAGATTTCCTTGGTAACGGAAGCTAAGTTCTTACCGAAAGACTTTTCTTGCATTTGTCTGGCGATTTCAATAATTTCTTCTAATGGAATGTTACCAGAGTGCTTGACGTTCTTGACTTTCTTTCTGTCTCTTGGAGCTTCCTTCAAGGCAGTGATGACCAAAGAAGAAGCAGATGGAACAACAGAAGCAACAGCTTGTCTGTTTTGGATTCTTAATTGAACGGTAACCTTAATACCCTTGAAGTTCTTGGTAGCCTTGGCAATATCTTCACCAACTTTCTTTGGGGCTAAACCTAATGGACCAATCTTTGGAGCTAAAGCGGCAGAGGCACCGACTTCACCACCGACGGCTCTTAAGTAGATGAATTTAACTTCTGATGGATCGAATTTTGGAGGCATTTTTACTTGTACTTCGTTATATCTAAATTGGTCTGGTTTATATTTATTATACTTTTTTAAATATTTTTTATAATAATACTATTTTATTCTAATTTTATATGTAATAATAGTGTATAAAAAGAAAAAAATATGAAAAAATTTCAAACAAAGTAAAGTTTAAAGAGAAATTTTTTTCAACTACTAACAAGTCTCTATACTGAATTAAAACTTTTATTAGTGATATAAGTAGTTTAAAACAGAAAATTAGTGTTATACAACGGATTTACATTAAAATCTGAATGAATTTACTGAAAAAATTACTCTAATTTGTGTGTAATAATTTAATTCTACTAAAATTTTTATTATTATTATTAATTTTTTAACTTTTTTTTGTTCTATATTGCAAAAAAAGTAAGCAAAAAATTATGTGATTTATTTGTTTAAAAGGGAAATTTAAAAATAAAACGAATTTTTTTTTATTTTTACAAATTTTATTAAAAAAAAAATGTAACAAAAAATTATTAACTATATACATTATTGCAAAGTTGGGAAAAACTCGTGAAGATTTTTATTCATTTCATCAGCCGCACAAATAATAAAAAATTCATTATTACTTGATTCAGTTGTTTTATAAGCATCATTAAATCTTTCTATTGTATTAATAATTCTTTCCCAATACTCTACTCTTTCTTTATAATTTTTTTTAGTATCTTTATTTAATTTTAATTTTAACTCATCCAATTGTTTTAATGAGTTTTTTAAATATTCATCTGTTCCATTATTCTTTAGTAATAGTTCTAATACTTCACTGATACTATTTTTTGGTAACTGTGGGGATCCTATTGATTCAAAGCTTTTAAATCTTACTTGATAAATATAATTATTTGTACTTTGATTCAAAAATTTAAATACTTCTTCTTGTTTTGAGTGGTTTTTTAATAATGTTATGTATCTAAAACATTGTGTTAAACATAATAAAGAGATAGTTTCTATTTCTATTAATCTATGATTTAGATTATAAATTATAGTTGTTATTTGCTCAATATAATTTAAATTTCTTTCTTTAATTCTTGTTCTTTTTGCTGCATCTTTGAACTTTTTCTTTAAGTTTTTATTTAAATTTTGGGTTTCATATCTTGTTAGTAACAATTGATTATAATTTTTGAATTGTGTTAAAAGTGACAAATTTTCGTTTGCAATGCTATAAGAATTCCAGTATATTGATAAATACTCCCATTCATCATAAATGTTTAAAGTAAACCCTCTTAGTAAAAATTCTAACATTGAATTCATTTTTTGATGATATGCCCATAATGATATAGCTGGAAACTTGTCCAAGTTATTGGCAAGATCCATAGGGAATGGATCTTCAAATTGTGCAATATTAGCTTGTGATGAATCCCAATAAAGCATTTGTTTACTAAATGCCTGTCTATGTTGACATTGGTTTCTTAAATTACTTAATAAACTTTCTGTATAAACTTGACTTATAGATTGTAATTCTATAGCCATTGGCCCTTGTGTGAAATGCTCTTCAGATAATAAAATATCTTCTGTTTCTTCATTAATAAATAACATTGATTTAATATCTTCAGTAACATGTTCCATTATTTTTTTACCATTAATTTTACTAAAATCCATGTTAATTAATTTTGTCAAAAAAAATATTTTATTTATAGGATTGATTATTCCATCGTTGTTATTTTCTGTTTTACTATCATCAAAATAGTATTTAAACTGATCAGTGAATGTGTAGTTTATTAAATCTATTAATCCAGAGCCAACATATTTGTCATCTTTTTGTTCTAATATATTGCTTAAACGCTTAAAATTTTTAATCATTTGCTTTAATACATTGTAGTTATTCTTTGGTAAATTTGGTATTGCTTTTATTGGGAAAGAATTGTCATATAATCTTTGTGGAATAATTGATTTTAATGTGGATGGTATTAAAGAATCATCAATGATACTTGCAATATTTTCTCTGTTGCTTATGAAATTATCAAAATTTGTTTCTAATTCTTCAAATAAAACAACATCCTTTTCAACATTCTCTTGATCCATATTAGTTATAATAAAATCTGAAAATGTATAAATAAATTGAGAAATAGATTTTAAACATTCATTTTCAACTTTATTTACAGCATTTTGAAACTCAATTGCAATACTTTCTTTGAATTCATGCTCATTAAAAAAATATAACCCTAATGAATCAAATCTTATATCTTCTTCTTCTCTAATATAGTCATTACAAACACAGTTAACACTCACCGTTTTAATAACAAATATTAATGAGCATACAACTAATCTTAATAAATCATCAATTAACCAATTGCCAGTGTTAAAAGTTTTTTTTATATTTATTGTTTTTGTATATTCACATAAAATTTCTTCAACATATTTAATAGATATAAAGTTTGTAGTTAATGATCCATTATCATCAAACCAATTTATAAAACTTCTCAAAATAAAATCTATTAAAACTAAAACACATTCCTCTTCATTTTCTAGATTTAATATTTTTTTAAGATCTTCTGGAGAGATTGATGTGTCATATTTTTTACTTTCATTATTTGCAATTAAACTTGAATCTAAACTTTCATTGTTAACTTCTAATGATGATGTTGAAGAGAATAAGTCAAAAACACTACTTTTAAATATCTTATTTGGATCTTCACTTTTTAGATTGTTCGCAAATTCGTTAAATATATTTGTTATATCAATCTTTTTTTTCTCATCAATACAAATATCATCAATTCCAGTAGTAACTTTTAATATATTGTTTATATCACTCATTTTAATTAAATATTATTTATATTTATAAACACAGAGTTGATATATGGTGTTATTAAATGCTGGTTTATTAGGTGTTTTAGTAAATTTCTCATTTTTTGATGCCAGAGTTTATTTATTTATTAAGAAAAAAAAGTTTATGTGTATTTTTCATCTTTTCTTTGAAAAAAATAACACGTGAGATGTATTTAAATATTTAATATACGTAATATTAATTTTACAGATGATAGATTCCGTTCAAGTTCAGTTTTATTATAATCATTTAAATTAATGTTTCATATCTCATTTAATTAACATTTATTTTTAAATTTATGTCTAAATACGTTTATATTTATATAAACGGAACTTCCTGAGTAATTATAATTTTATTATTAACTCCCGATCATTCATTATTTACAACCTTTTTTTTTTTTTTGTAAAAAAATATAGTATTGATCAGCCGCTCGGTGATTTTCTTTTTCTTATTTAAATTTATTGTCTTGCCTGATTTTTAAAAAAAATGTGTGTAGAAAAATATAATTTTACGCTTAAAGTCCTTAAAAGAAGTGAAATGCATTATATATAATATAGTGAAAAATTATTAACTTATATATTTTTAAAATGTCCAAAAAAAAAAAAAAGAAGAAAAAATTAAATACTAAATAAAAAAAAACTGAAAATTCATAAAACCATCTTAATATATAAACAAAAACATCTCAGTATATGTACTGTTAAATTTGCTATTTCTTTTCTTTTTTAAAATAAAAAATAATTTAAGAAAATAAACTTTTAATTAAGTATAAAACCAGGAAAATACATCAACATTTAAGCTAACATAACTATTAAATAAAAAGTTGAACTGTTCTTCAAACATCTAATATCTTTTATAAACTTATAGAAAAAATGATACTATCAAATACAGTAAAGAATCAATTATTGATAAAGAATATATCAACCATACATATAATCAAAAACACAACCAAATGTTATTTCTCTTTTAATATATTCAATTCTCAAAATAGAAATAACTCAACTATGAATGCCGCATCTCCATTAATTTCAGCAGATGTGCTACATAACAGAGAAGAAACTTTAAAAACACCATTGAGTAAAGGAAATTCTCAATCACCTTTACAAAAATATAATGAACTTGTACAATTGGGAAAAGTTACTGATGACCCATATCAAAAAAAAATAATTACATCATTAGAACACTTACATAGCGAACTTTCTGAATATGAACCACCAGTTCTCCATCACCCATCCTCAAAAAGTATGTTTCCATCTTCAGGCTTTTTATCTAAGGTTTTCCAACCTTTCAACACTGTTCATAATGAATCCATGTCTGGATTTGACTATACTGATAAAATACCTAAGGGATTATATCTATGGGGAGATGTTGGATGTGGGAAATCATTCCTTTTAGATTTATTCTATGATTGTATTCCATCTCATCTAACTAAAAGAAGATTACATTTCCATCAATTTATGCAATATGTTCATAAAAGATCACATGAGATTATGAATGAGCAAAAAAGAAATAAAACTCTTGCACATGACCCTGTACCAATCATTGCTTATGAATTAGCTCAAAAAGCAAGAATTTTATGTTTTGATGAATTCCAAGTAACAGATGTCGCAGATGCTATGATTTTAAGAAGATTGTTATCACAACTTTTAAGTGATAAGTTTGGTGTTATATTATTTGCTACCAGTAATAGAGAGCCTCATGATTTGTATATTAACGGTGTTCAAAGAGATTCATTTATTCCATGTATTGACCTTTTATGCCAAAAGTCTGAAGTTGTTCTTTTAGATTCTCCAACTGATTATAGAAAAGTTGCTAAACCAGTAAGCTCTGTATATTATTTCCCACCTTCAGGTGTCGATTACGCAAGTAAGCCTTGTGTTCAAAAAAGACAAGAACATGTTGAAAGATGGTATAAGTATTTCTCTCAAACTGATTCTCCAAAAATCGAAACACAAACTAATTTAACTGTTTGGGGTAGACACTTAAAGATTCCAAAATGTACATCTCCTTATGTTGCTCAATTTTCTTTTAAAGAGTTGTGTAGTGGTAACCTTGCTGCTGGTGATTATTTACAGTTAGCAAAAGAATTTGAAGCATTCATTGTTACAGACATCCCTTATTTAACTGTTTTTAAAAGAGATGAAGTTAGAAGATTTATTACCTTTTTAGATGCATGCTATGAAAATAGATGTAAATTAGCATCCACTTCTGCTGCTAAGTATAATGATCTTTTTGTTGAACCAGATCATTTGATTAATGATTATAAAATGGATTATGAAAGCAAAGAAGATTCATTTGCTGAAGGAAGTCATAAAGTAGTTGATGAACAAGATCTTGAGATTGATGCTGAAATTGATGAGTTAGTTAAAAAGCATGGTTTCTCTAAAGATATTGCTGAAAAGTCTAAATTATTTGCTTTAGATGAAGAAAGATTTGCTTTTGCTAGAGCTCTATCAAGATTAACTCAAATGAATACTAGTGAATGGGTTGAAGCAGTTTCTAGAAAATAGTTATATATGATTATATATCGATAACAAAGAGAAAAAAAAAACAACAACAAAAAAAAGAACAATAATGGATTAATAATAAATTTTATAATAAATCACTTTCATTTTTTTCAGTTTTAATTTCTTCAATTTTTTGTTTTTTATTAGCTAATCCTCCTGATATAAATGTTATACCATTTTTATTATTCTCTCCTATTATTTTCTTATCAATATCTTCATTTCTTACCTTTTTATAGCCCATATCTTTAAATCTCATGGCTATATCCTTTCTAACTTTTATAAAATCCTTTAATCCTCCATTTTTTAATTCAAACTCTTGCCAATCTTTCCAAATGACTTCCATCTCAGAATTAAACCCTGGTGGTAATAAATTCACAGCAAATATGTAAATATCTCTTATTCTTTGGATGTTATCCACATAGTTTGATTCAAATTGAATATACTCTGGGAATATCTTAGACTCTATTAATAAATCATTACTAAATATATTTATTAGCACTGGAAACTGTTTATTTCTTATATTTTTTAAAAACTCAATGTTCAGTGAACTATTTTTTAAATTGGACAATGATTCAACCCATTTATTCAATAAAGTTTTTGAATGTGTAGTTTCAATATTATTAAATATCATTTTATTTATTAAAAAGTTTTGGTTTTTAATATTTTTTTCACCATCTATAATTAAATCAGTGTAAATCAATACCCATTCTGGTTTATCCAACTTCTCAGAGTTTTCAATAATTCTTTGTAAAATATCTTTGTTTATTTCATATTTTTCTTCTACATTTAATTCTAGTTTATTATAATGAATTAGAAATTTAGAATATAAAAATTTGATAATGTAGTTATAGTTTTTAAAACTTTGTGTTAGATTAATGATCCATATTTGTAACCAAGCTTCTATATCTACATCTTTCTGTTCTAAAACCCAGCCAGATATAAATTCAATCGTTTCTGGTTTAATAAGTTCCAAACTTTCCATTCTATCATAAACTTTAAGTTTCAAGTCATCTTTAGCATTTTTTAAACAGAAATCCCAAACAAGGAAACTCTTTTCTAATAATTTATTCATATTATTTTTCGAATTTAAAACAACACTTTGATGTTTAATTACTTTTTCAATTAATGTTGTTTCTGAGTCTAGTTCAAATTCTAATCTCAGCCAGTAAATGATAACATATTCAAAGTCTCTCCAATAATTAAAGTTTATATTGAAACACATGTTTATTACTTTTCTTAATTGCTCTATATCATTTTTAAAATAATCTGCATATTTTACCCATAATTTCCCAATTTCATTGTAATTAGTGTTTATTATATTATGTGAATTTCTTTGCAAATCCAATTCAGCTAAACACCTCTCAATACTTGATTTATCATATTTATTATATTTTAAATATTCACGCCAATGGTCAAAATCACACTTATTTGATTTAATTTTACAATTTATAATATTCAACTTATAAGCTTGAATATTTTTTTCAAATTTGTTAATTGATAAATCATCATAGTTATGGTATTTACAATTCATTTTTAACAAATGTATTAAAAAATCGTAATTATCTTGAAAAGTGTTAACATTAATATTACTATCTAACTCTTTTTCAATAAAGTCAATAGCTTTTTCAAATCTTTTTGAAGTGTCTGTTTGTAGTGCTAAGATTATAGTTTTGATTATTAAAATTTCTTGCTCTTTATACTTTGCTAGATATGTATGCCCAGTTTTTGTTAATTGACTTAATTTCAAAAGTTTTCTTAAATCTACTTCATTTTCTGCAAATCCCCATAATTTATAGTATATATTTTGCATAGATTCATTTTCAACTTTATCAAAGTATAAGCTTATATCTTCAAAGGAGTTTGTCTTTAAAAGAATCATCTCTAAGTTCTCCTTATATTCACCTTCGTATTTATTCATAGATTTTAACAATATTATATACTTTAAAACATAAGATGCTATCCAATTATCTTGACTTATAACAGTGCTGTCCCAATTAAAAACTTTTTTAATTATTACATCTAAATTATAAAATGTTTTGAATGTGTTTAAATCATCTTGTGAATTTTCAGATACTTTAATATTTAATAAATCTTTTATCAATAGTTCCTCAAAAAGTAATCTACTATCATTTAAATTTTTTAAATATAATAGTTTATTCATATTATAATCAAATAAGTTTATCAACCCAGATTTCAAAAAAAACGACATCAGTTTTATTATAACTTCAATTTTCAAATTTTCATTACATTTATCTAATAGCTTATCATTAATCTTTTCTTTAAAATTTAGGTTATTTATTTTTAAAACATTTATGTAGTATTCCCAAAACTCAGATATTAATAATTCTTCATGGTTATAGTTAAATATCAGTCTTAGATATAAAAACACTAATTTTTGATAATCACTATCTTTTATGTTTGATCGAAGGTATTTTAAATAATCTTGAAAATCATTGTTATTTTTTAAAAGTCTTTGCTCATATTGTAAGCAAGTTTCATCATCAATATTTAAATATTCATTCATGATGAAGACGTACTGAATCCTGGTCTTGGTTATTTATTTATTATAAATTAATATTCTTTTTTAAAAAAAAAAATGTTATTTATACTATCCTAGTGAAGAAATCACTAAAGGATTTATATCACTTTCAATCATGTGACGGAATATTAAAATTCAATGTATATATAAAGTTATAAGCAAATTTATATCAATACAAATGAATATATGCAAGTATAAATAAAACTATTTTTTATAAAAAAAAAAAAAAAAAAAAAAAGATGCTATACTTTATATAACAAAATTTAAAAATTATTTTACACTTTATTTTATATAATGTTTTTTCATATCTTCTATAATATCTATATGCTCTTTTCTTGGTGACTTTTCACATTTTTGAAGTATATTATAAACACAGAATGTTTCTAATAAAGAATCTGTACTTATCCATATCTTACCATTTACACCTATAGCAACTTCAAATGATAAGTTTTTAGATACCATATCAGATAGCAATGGGAAGCCTTTATCATTGAATAAAAGCTCTCTAGCAAATGCTAAAGAACAGTCAAGTATAGCAGTATGTTTTTTATGATTTTCTTTTTCTAATAAACCAAATCCTTCCTTAACCCCTGTTTCAGAATCCATACATTCTAACTCTGCAGGTAAGTCTAAATCAACCTTCTTTACTCTACAATAAACTAAATCTCCATTATCAAATCTAGGTCTGTTTTTCTTTGTAGCTTGTGGAAAATTTTCATATGGTAGGTTAACTGTTACTGAAAAGTCATTTAAAGTACAAACAAAATGTGTTGAATAGTTGTTTGTTACTGTGGCTATAACATAATCACCTTGTTGTGGAATATATCTTTTACTATTATATTCAATATTAGCTATTGTTTTTTCATTTTTTGTTGTATATGTTTCAATTCCTAAATTTGTTGGGTATAGTTTATTATTGTTATATAATTGGTTTTCAAATGATAAATGGATTCCTTGCCCAATTATATCAATTATCTTCTCTTCCTTTTCACACGATAGCAAGTCTCCTGGAAGGATCATATTTTTATTATCTTCACTAAAAAATTCACTCATTTTATGTATATTTTAATTTAATCTTGGTTTTATTTACATTTAAATTCAAAAATAAAAATAATAATAATAACAATTTATGTATTTAAAGTATTTATTAAGCTTGCATTAAAAAAAAAAATTGCTTTTTTTTATTGGAAAAATTATATAACAGAAAGTTTTTTTAATATTATTATTAATCTTTTTATTACATCACGTGTAAATCACGTTTAAAAAAATCTTAAATATCTATGAGTTTATTTCATCTAATATAAAAATCAAATATGAGAACAAATAGTAATATGCTGTGGGTGCATATAAAGTTAATATCCCATGTGAAATACTTTACAAATACGTTTTTTTTAAAAGTTAATCTTAGATATTCACTTTTAATTTGAGTACATTTATATGATCTTCTATACAATAAGTGTGTAACGTTTTTGTTTATAGATAATAACGCTTAAATGAAGTACTACTATATTAAGCTCAAAAAAAAGAGATCATGCTGAGTCACGATAATCTTCATTTTAAAAAGAAAATCATTTTAGTGTGTAAAAAAAACAAAAAAGAGAAGAGCAAATTAAAATTGAAAAATGCTAAATCTCTCATTTCTAATGAAAACAATAAAAAAAAAAAAAAAAATAATTCAACCATGATATAGTTTTTTATTATTCTCTTCATATAATGCACCTTTTTTTTTTTTAATGAAATTAGATAAAAGTTCATAAACCAAGCATATATAACAGCATCTTTTCATACTCATATCCCTCTTTTTTATTTACTAGTTCAATTCATATTATTAAAATAATATACATAGAGAATCTATACCTGATCACCATAGAAGATTACATACAATAAACTCAACTTTAAGATCTTATTTCATTAGTAAAAGAATATATACACACTAAGAGATAACAAAAATGATATTATCAAATAAATTAATTAGATGCTTTTTTTTAATTACTTTATTGACATTATCTCAAGGTGTTGAGAAACTTACATTTAGAAAAGAACATGTTTACACCAGAGCGCAATTAACCACCTTAGGATGTAACTGGGCTATTAATAACCAAATGACATTTTGCCAAACTAAACCTACTAGTGGTTCCTGTATGTGTGTGAATGAAGCTTCAAAAGGTACATACTTGAATTGTATTTACTCACACTCTAAAGTTCACGGAGTTTTTGATGAACATGTTGCACATGATGCTTTTGAATATTTTATTGAAACATATTGCCCTTCATTAACATTGGATGATTTGAATGCGTCTTTAACAAATGCTACAAAATATTTAAAGCAATCACTTCCTGAAGATGCTATCACTGTACAATATTCTCCAGTCTTAGTCAATAATACTTTATTTGAAAATGCATATGAAACATTTAGAATCAGATATGGTGTATTTGATAATGGTATGTACTTTGGTGCAGGGTTATGTGGTTATATTGCATTAGTCCTACTTTTAGCATCCTTAAATAATTTATTACGTGTTACTAGAGTTTTTAATACATTGTCTAGAACAAATTGGTATAGACTGATTTTTAGAAATAAAAAATATCTAACTTTCAAAAGCAGATATCCACACTTATTCAATTACGATAACATTGTGATATTCTTTTGGTGTGTATTTAATGTATTATCTCTTTGTTTCAACTATGAATCAAATGGTAATAAGAATGTATACTGGGACTCAACTTATAAACAAATAGTCAGATACGTTTCTGATAGAGCAGGTTATATCTCATTATTCCTAACCAATCTAACGTGGTTTATGGGACAAAGAAATAATCTTTTATCATTATTTACTGGATGGCCACAATCTAAATTTTTACTGTACCATAAATGGATTGGTAGAGCTTGTGCTTTACATGTAATTGTGCACTCTATATTTTTATTATGGCAATCTACCGTTATGGGATACCAAGCTGCTAGAGTTATAACTTATTGGTACCAATGGGGATGTGTTGCAACTATTTGTGTTTCTATTCAAGTTGTTTGGGCTTGCTGGTTTATTAAAAATTTAGCTTATGAAACCTTTTTGGTAGCACATATTATAATGGCTGTTTTCTTTTTAATTGGGTCTTGGTACCATTTAGCATCTAAACACAGAGCTCAGTGGTTGATTTATCCTATATGCTGTTGGGGCTTAGAGAGATTCATTAGAATTTGGAGAGTTTGGTTATGTGGAGGAATCCATAAAAACGCAGTTATCCAATTAGAACCTAAATCTGATATTCTCTCAATCAGGGTTAACTCAACATTTAGTGATAAATTTAAACTAGCTGGTCAATTTGCTTATTTATATTTGATTGATTTAGACGCGGATTGGGTGTTTATGTTCCAATCACATCCATTTACTTTTGTATTCCAAGATGATGGATCTGTATTATTTTATTGTAAAGTTAAAAGAGGTGTTACTAAGAAATTTAGAAACTTTTTATTATCTGAGCCTGGATTCACTAAAAATATTTCTGTTATGGTGGAAGGTCCTTATGGAGGGTTTGCTGAAAGAGAGGTTTCTAATAAGTTTTCTAATAATTTATTAATGGTCTCTTCTTCAACTGGTATTTCTGGATCATTATGTCATTTGAAAACTGCTATTAAAAATAAGGTTTCTAATATTTCATTGATTTGGGTAATCCCTAATAAAGAAATTATTCAACTTATTGGCCACGAATTTGAATATTTGAAATATTGTGATTTGTCTGGTATTGATTTAAGTATTAGCATTTATGTAACAAGAGATATGCTATCTGAGAAGTATGATGATAAGATACTAGGAAATTTACAATCTTTAGATTGTGTTAGTATTTTTTATGAAAAACCGTTTATTCAAGATATTGTTATTAACAAGTTGGAAAACGTTGATTATAAGAAATCTAGTAATGTTTTAGTATGTTCATCTCAAGGTATCATTGATCTTGTAAAAAATGCTGTAGATTTACAAAAATCTAAAGGCCAAGTTGTAAGTTATTTTAATGAAACTCAAAAATGGTAATTAACACTTTATCTTTTAATGAAAAGAAGAATTAATATTTATTTTAGTTATATATGAATCCTGTACATAAACAAAAATTGTAACTACACATGATATGAATTAATTTATTTATATGAATACTTTTACACATGATTATGTGTAATTTATAAAAAAACGAGTTTTTTTTTTTTTAAAGTTTATATAATATATAAAATTGCTTTTTTCCAGTTTTTTTTTTTTTTCTTTGCTTAAATTTCCATTTTTTTAAAATAAAAATAATAAAACACAATATTACACTTTACCAAACAAATATCTTTATTAAAAGAAAATAGACTTTTCAGAAACCAGATATAAAATTTTATATATATATATCAACTATGAATACATTATTTTCTACCACAGAAAAAGCTTATTTTAGAGAAGCATTAACACAAGATAGCTTAAGCGAGTGTTTAAGATCAGATGGTAGAGGATTTGATCAATTAAGAACTTTAGAAAGCCACCCATCTTACTTAAATAACGGTAATGGATCAAATAGATTAATTTCCCAAGATGGAACTGAAGTTATAGTTAGTTGTAAAGTACAATTAGCTGAGAATAAATCTAATGTTAATGAGACTATTTTTTTAAATGAATTAGTAAATGTTGATTTAAGCATACCATCTTTAAATAGTTACAATAAGTTATTTGATCAAATGGAAGATTCTATCAAAACTAATATAGTAGATCAATTAAAGGGCACAGATTTATTAAAGGTGACTCAAAAATACAGTTTTGAAATTTTCATTGATATACTTGTATTAAATTGTAATTCATATCCTTTAGGTTTAATATCATTAGCTGTTTATAAAACTTTAAAGACTACATTATTCCCTGTTTTAGTTTCACAAAATGATGATTTATTAGTGGAACAAGTACCACAATTCCATGACCATGATCTAAAGCTTATACCAATACCATGTCCTATTACCTTTATTGTAGCAATCTTTGGAGAACAAGTATTATTAGTTGACCCATCTGAAGAAGAACTTCAAACTGCGGATAATTGTTTAATAGTTAATTATGTTGATGGAAAAGGTGTTGTTGGACCTATAAGAACAATTCAATTCAATAACGATTTTACTAGAGGTTTTAATCCTTTAGTATTAAAAAATGCTTATAAATTGATTAATTCCATTGGTGATAAAGTTTTAGCTGCATTATAATATATAATTAAATATTTATTATTTTGATTGTAAATATATGTTCATTTGTTTATAATTTTCTTGAGAAACTAAGAATAATTTTTTTTCAAATTCATCTAATGTTTGTAAAAAGTCAGAACTTGAACTTTCATTAAAGTAAGAAGTTTTATTAGATGATGCTATAGACTTAGATGATGCATAGTTACTAATTTTCACACCTCTTGACCTTAGCATCTCTATGGCAATTTCTGAAAGCTTTTTAGATGAATAAAAATAAGCCCATTGTTCATATATTGTATAGAAATAAGGACACAATGAGTATGCGTCTAAAACAGTACTATCACTTTTAATTACATTGGTTACCCTTTGATGGAAGACTTCTGGTGTAACTAATTCTATCAAATGAACATTTCCGTTGTTCTTTTGATTACCTTCACTGATTTCTAATACTGCTAGCTCCTTTGCTAACCATAATGGTAAATCTAACTTATTATTTTTACTTAATGGTTTGTTTGGATTATTCTCTAGATACCCTAAGCCTGGCACTGTGTAGTTAAATTTAGTTGGTACTTTTATTGAATCTGATAATATATCATCTAAATCATAATATGACATTTTTACACAAGAAATTAGATATAATATACTGTTCTTATGTTATTGGTTTTATACATGATTTATAAGATGTAGAGTTTTTGTCAGAAATAAGAAGACGCGTAAAAGAAGAATACTGAGCTTAATGAAAAAACAACAACTATCATGTTTAAATCACGTGTCACCTACATAAAAAAATTATTTTTTATAGTTTATATAAAGAAAATGAAAAATAACAATATATTTTTTCTTTATATCTTAAAGGTTATTAAGATATTACAAGAAATACCTCGATAGCAATAAAGAATAAATATATCGAACAACACAATATCAAGTGTTATTAATAATGGTTGAAACAGAAAATAATGATGTTGAGCTATTTTTAGACTCCTTTTTTCAAAATGATTTTAACCTCACTAAGTTTATGAATAAAGAACTTACTATTGACCCTAATAAAACAGAACAGAGCATAAAGGATTTTAAAGAAACTGTTAAACTACTAGCATCAAAAAAGGATGAAAAAGAGTTATTATTAGAGAAGTTTATAGAAAAACTAACTTTTCAATTGTATGGTGATATTTCTGCATTAAAGGAAGAGTTTTATTTACACGGATCTAAGACACCATTATCAAAACATGAGCAAATTATTGATATTGTGAAGAAACTAAATAATGAACTTGAAAACTTATCAATAAAATCTGCAAATAATGAAAGCAATCCAGAACATAAAGATTTAAAAACAGCTATTGATACTATTAGTCAATTAAATAATGTTAGAACAAATTTATCGAATGCAATTAACCATCTAGAGAGTTTTAATGAATTTATCAATAAAGACGATCATAAAAAATTAATTAGTACAGTGAGTATGGAAAATGAATTAAGTCAAAGACTTTTGGAAAAGGATTCTTTTAGTGATGATAAAATAGCACAAATTAAAAGATATAAAGAAATATTAAAAGATTTAGATAAATTTTATAATGTGTATAGTGAGTTTTTAGTGGAGTTGGAAACTGATACTAAGATTCAAGCTGAAATGAGTATTCAACAACATCTTTAAAAATTTTGTGCGGTGAAGTCACGTGAAAACGAAACCCTCATAACTAATTTTTTTTTTTTTTAAATATAGCTTTAATTAAATGATGAAACATGTTTGAAACAGTATCTAAAAATATTCTATATTGTATATGTTAAAAAAAAAAGATCTTAATATATATATATATATATATATATATATATGCAATCAAACCAATCAGTTATATATACATTTTACACAAGAATAGTAAGACAACCCATTAAGCACAAATACGCATATATTATATAAATGAAAGCTTTTCTAAATTTATTTAATTCTTTAAAGAATAAAAAGAGAATTTTAACCTTAATAACTACTTTTTTTGCATTTATCATTGTTAACGTTTGGTTTCCATATACTGTTGAAACTAAATTAAACCAAATTAAGGAACAGTCTATTGAGAATATAGCAACTACACCGGCAACGTCCTTAGCAACATCTACATATACGTATTCTAATGGTAGCAAAACCATATATTCATACAATTCAATAACCTCAACTGTTAAAACAACAACAACAAATGCCTTATTTGAATCTCAAAATAAATTTCAAAGTTATATCATTTTAAAGGTTAATGATAGTATATCACAAATTCAAAGTGATATCAGTGCTATTGTTCCAAATTATTTAAACAATACTGTTCAAAACTTCCAAAACCAACAAAATAATTCATATCTTTATAATAGTCAAGTTTTAAGCAGTCTTTCAAATACCATATCTTTATTATTAAATAATAAATCATCTTTAATCAATGAAACTATAAGTAAAATAAATTCTACAAGTGTATCTGTACAATTAGGCACCAGTTCAAATAGTGATGACAATAGTGTTACTGAGGAAGATTTAGAGAATTTAATAATAAACTCAAATATGTTCAGATCCACATTTAATAAGATAAATTCAAATTTAAAACAGTATTATAATTTTAGTAACTATTTAAACATCACATTATTTAATAAAAATATTAACAACAATCCATTTAAAGACACATCTTTGCAGTTAAATTCAACTCAATTAAAAAATTTAAATATAACTATATTAGGATTCATTAATGAAAATGATAGTAAAACAAAAAGAGAACATTCATCTTTAAAAAAACCAAGATCATTAATAAATGAAACTTTTATTAATAAGACAAAGAAAAATAATATAATATCAACTGTACTTATAGCTAGTTTTTACACATTATTTATAATGATTATAGTTCTATGTCCTATTAATGTAGATAATGACAGTGAAAAATCTATTAATTCAAATGCCTTAGATCAAAAGTTCAATTATAATTTTTATTCAAAAACTGAGGCTCAAACTAACCCTAAGAATAGATTCAAGTTGGTTTGGGATTCTTTTATTTCATTTATTATTGATAATTCCTTAATCATATTTGTTTGGATGATTCTAATCTCTGAATATTGTTTTGTTAAATATAGTTATAATTTTAATTTGAACAACACAAGCACTGTTTCTATTACTAAAAGAGATTCTAGTATAGATCTAAGTGGATTACAAACATCTTTAACAAGTGAGGTTAATAACTATATTGAATATAATTTATTCAATGAAAACAACGGTGTCTTATTCAAACACATGAATAACATTGGCATTACAAATAATACATATAAATCTAGCTTATTATCTACAATAAAAAACGATTTTTTAAAACTATATGATATAAAACTAGATGGTTCAATCGAGGACCTAGACTCTTTTAACACCAATGGATTGCTTAAGAGAAAAAGAAATCTAGTAAAAAAAGATTCAAATATCAATGCATTATATTACACAGATTTAGTTAATGCTTTACAAAGTTGTGTTTTGAAATACATAACAATCCTTATTATCATTAACTCAGCATTTATATTATTACTAATATGCATTGCTTTAATAAATTTTTTGTTAATATAATATTTTTTCTAATAGAATATCATAATGTCTATTTTTATAAAGTAATTTAGATGCTGACCAAATATATATAAATATATAACTATACAAATACAAAATCAATAAACAAATAAGTTATGATTGTTTTAAATAATTATTCAATAATTATCTTTTTGTTTTATTTTTAATATTATTTTCAAATAGCAATAGTCTACTTAGTTAGCTGGCTTTCTACAGACAAACAACATCATTGGAGTGAATAAACCTTGAGCACCACCAGCGACTAAACCAACAGCAGCAGCTTCTAAACTATTAGCAACATCAACAGATCCTGGTGGAGCTAAACCAACCTTTTCTAAAACCTTTAAGGAGTTAGTAGTAATAAATCTACCAATGAAAGAAGTTCTAAAGAAAGTAGCAACATCAGATAAGGTTTGAACATACTTCCAATCACCAGATAATGGGTAGTACCATGGAATTGGGTCATCGGTTTTAGCCAAATCTTCTTGCTTTAAAATTTCGAAACCAACAGATTTTAAAGCTTCGACAGCAGTTTCTCTTGAGAACATTTTTGGAATACCATCACCGACTTCAATATCGTAAGCAATCTTTCTGTGTTCTTCATTGTTTTCATCATATTTATCAGTCATAACCCATTCGTAAACAGCAAAAACACCGTTTGGCTTTAAAACCTTATAGATTTCACCGTAGACACCCTTTAATTCTGGAGCATGACAGGTGGCTTCAATAGCGTAAACCTTATCAAAAGTGTTTGGTTCAAAGTCCATGTTCATAAAATCACCCTTAACAAATCTCATTTGATCTTGTAAGTTGAACTTCTTAGCGTAGTAGTTAGCTTTTTTAATTTGATAATCATTGTTATTTAAACCGATAACGTTACAGTTAGTAAATCTAGCAATTTCTCTAGCTGGACCACCAACACCACAACCAACATCTAAAACTAAGTCACCATCTTGAATACCAGCTTGATGGGCTAAGTAGTGTTCGTGTCTAGCAGTAGCTTGTTGGAAGTTTTCACCCTTGTAGTATCTAGAGAAATGGAAAGAAGTACCCCAACCATATTCATAGAAATCAGTAACAACGTTATAGTAAGAGTGAGTAGATTCATTATAATCAGCTAATCTTCTTTCTTCAGCTTCTTTATCAGTTAAACCATCCCAATGCTTTAAGTATTTAGAAACAGCTTCTCTTTGAGCTTCCTTATTCTTACTTAATAAAGCTGAGAAACCGGTTTTTGCAACATCATCACCGTGTAAATCATCAGCAAATAAGTTTTGTCTTTTTCTTAATTCTTGAACGTTGCTATCTAAATCTTTAGAATTTTGAGCAGCAGATTCAGAAATCTTTTCTAAAGCAGAGGTTTTAGCATAAGCTGGTTCAGCATATGTAACTTCTTCAGTTGAAGTTAATGGAGTGTTTTCTGAGACAGTAGACATTTTTTTTTTTTTAATGTATTGTTGAAATAAAAAATAAAAAGTTTATTAATTTAAAAAAGAGAATATATTATTTATAGTTGAATAATAATAGAAAGGTTGAATTTTCTCAAGTTTGGCCTTTTTTTTTTTTGTTTTGCTTTGTTGTTGAACGAGCTGGTTTATAAAAACTTATCTTTTACTTATTAGCTATTAAATGAATAATTATATATTAAAGAAAACAAATATACTTTTTTTAATTTTTTTCCTGAAAGTTTTTTTTGTAAAAAATTTTATATATATTGAATGTTTTATTTAAAAAAACAAAAAGTTTAATTAAAATTTTTTGGAGTTATGCGTGGATTCATCAAAGAGAAAAAAAGAAGAATAACCCTATGTATATATCATTTTACGAAATAAATAAACGAGATATTGTGAATACTTTTTTAAGAGCGAAAATTATTTTCTTAAGAAAAAAAATATTACAATCTTGAACACTACATTCGTTTATATAGATTCGGTTAACATGATGTTTATCTACGTTATATAGTTTTCAATCCATATAACATTGTTTTTATTATAAACCATTAAAACTTTACTTTTTAAAGATCAGAATATATGCTAAAATGTTAATAATCTGATTTAATAATGGCAAATAGTGGATATTAACATATATATGTTCATAATATGTTTTCTTATACAAATGTAATTTTTATATGCTCAAAGTATCCTTTTCTTATATAGTTTATAAACGAATATGCTACGTAATAACACACGTGATGCATTTCAAAACTTTATTTATAAAAAATTAGTAATGAAAATAGAAAACTCTATAAAAACTTGATAAATCTAGATGTTATAGTTAAGTTATGATTTTTTTTTAAAGATAAGAGATTGTTATAATTATATATAATTCTTAGGATTTTTTAAAAATTAGTATTAATTAAATAATATTAATAATGCTAAATTAATTTACATACATTATTTTTACATTTTGAATATTTGAAAAGTTATGTTAGAATAGCATAAATGGATGAAGTATCCCTTTTCATAAGACATATAAGACCCAAAGTTTCTTCCAACAACTACACACCAGTATCCTTTAATTTGATTTTCTTGGGAATATCTATCTAGCTCTAGCTTTATATCCTTTGCTATATCACTTTCACTGGTATTTTCAAAATTAAAGTTTTTCATGATCTTACTAATTAGGTTTAATATATGCAGTTCTAGTTCTTCATTTATTATATCTTTGCTTTTAATGTTAAGCTTAGGATCTATCTCAGTTGCATTTATTGCCATGTTTTTATTTAAATGTATTTATATTGAGTATTATGATTATTAAAAAAAGAAACTTTTTAAACTGTTGTAATAAATTAGCAACGGGTTATCATAACTACCATTTCTTATATTAATATATACTTTAAGAATTCATTTCACAAAATTATTATTACAATATGTTTATATTTTTCAGAACTTAAAAATAAATAAGAATTCTATTTTATCATGTGTTTGATGATATCGGAGTTGACGATCTAAACATTCTCAAATAAAAAGAATAATAAAATTTTTTTAAAGAAAAAAAAAAAATAATCTACATCTAAAAAACAAACAATCTTTTAAACATATCTTTGAGTCTTTGATAAAGTCTATTGACTTAGTATAAATATTTTTTAAAAACACAACATCTTAATATACAAATATACCCATAAAACACAAAACCTAAACAATTATATTTAATTAGTTATTACTTTTTTTATATTTTACTGTAGTAGAACGGTATGGACAACAATCTAAGCCATATCAGCTCAGGGAGCGCTTTTGATAAGGACCATGCATTTTTATTTGGCAATGAGTTTGAAGCTGATATACAGGATACACAATCAGAAATAGAAAGTAGTGATAGCCTAGAATCATCATCAAACCATGGAAATACAGAAAGAAATTATGATATACATGATAGTGTGTTAAAGAAGGATATGAAAAACTCCGTTTTCTTAGCAGACCTTAGTAATGATGAAGATGAGATATCAGATTCAGAATTTGGAAATTCAGACTTAAATTATAGTAATAATCCATTTAAAGGTAGTAAACATCAATATGCTAATGGATTTCTTAATTCATTTGATAAAACACAAGAGTCTTCAACAGACAGTACATTATCAATAAAGCAAAATAGAACATTAAAATCATCAAATCCACAGAACAGAAAACTTCCTAATAGTGTATCACTTATAAAAATACCTATTGTATCTAGAAATGAATTAGAATTATTAAGTAGCAATTCAGATTTAAGATCTTTAGGAATCTTAAAAGAAGAAGAACACAGTGAAAATACATATGACCCACAACAAAGATCTAATAGTTTTAATTACATATCTAATGATGAACCTTTAATAAAGATAGTTTATGCAGGAAAGTTTCAATTTACTGATGGGAAAATAGCAATTGGATATACTATACTATACAATGGAAGAAAGGTTACTAGAAGATATACGGATTTTGTAAAATTAAGACAATCATTGAAAAAGCTACTACCAACTACAATAATGCCACCAATTCCAGATAGGCACACATTAATGTCATATATTCTTCAACCATTCCAGTTTTCATTAAATTATAATAAAAGTACAGGAAATAAAAGATTAATTGATGAAAGCAATGAAACATTATTAAGAAGATCTAGACAATTTCAAAAGTTTTTAAATATTTGTATTTCAAAAAAAAATATTGCAAACTCTATTCCATTCACCAAGTTCATAGATTCAGATTTTACATATTGGGGAAAAGTTATGACACAGCCGCCTATAAATATTTTACCAGAAACGAATCTTCTAGCACCACCATTGGACCCTGTGAAACCATCACCACTTCATTTATTATTGCCTCTACCCAAACACGTTCCAACTTTAGACGAAGAGGATAAACAAATGGTTAAATGGTTAGAAGATTATAATAAAACTTACATATACCCTACACTAAAGGTTTTTAATAATTTTAAAAGTCACCTGGAAAACTCAATTGAGTTTATTGCGGAATTAGGTGGGCTTTATAATGTCGCGAGTATAGAAACACAGTTTTTCACAATACAAGCTAATTTGACAGAAGAGGAGTATGACAATCAAGATCATAGCATGAATAGTTCTATGGGAAGTATTGTTGACAGAGGAACAACTACAGAAAATATTTATAACAATAGTTTAAGATATGGGAGTAATAACGATGACGGATTAAGTTTAATATTAGAGAAAGTTGGTCAAATTTATGATTTAAGTTATGTATCAACACAGTTTTTGATGAATGATTTGAACATCTCTTTTAAAGAATCATTTGAGCTATTAATGAAGTATAACGATGAAACTGTATCTTTGATTAATTTTAAAAACATGAAGAAAGAGCAGAATAAGATAATTAAACACAATAAGACACAACTATGCGAAAGAATAGAGTTTTTAAAAGAACTAGAAAGTACACCTGAACCTGGTGAGATGGAGGAATCTTTAAATAATGAAGGCTTGACAGAAGAAGTTGAATGCAATACTTCAGTCATGCCCTCAAGCTCAAGCATAAGAACATCTGAATCCATACAAAGTGAATTACAAGATGCCAATAAGACAAATAACGGTGACATTTCAATAGACAAGCTTATTTCTAATAATAAAAAGAATGATTATATTGAATCTGTTCTTATGAAAAATAAAGGGAATAGTAAAGCAGTTCAAGCGGCTATAAAGCAATACTCCATAAAGAAAAGAGAAACAGCGTATAAAACTTTAATCAAAGAGGTTCCCAAAGAAATTGTACCAAAAGAAAATTCAAAACCACACTCTTATACAGATTCTATACCAAGAGAGAAAATTAAAGATGAACTCATAGATTTAAGTAAGAAGTTGAATAATGTTAATATTCTTTTAGAAGTATCTGAAAAGGATAATGATGAGATTAATAGTGAATATGAGTCTGAATTGAGATTCCAACAGGATCTTTATGAAAAGACTTGGAAAAAAGATATTATTCATAGTATACAACACTCTATATACACATGGGCTTCAGAGAGTAAAAGTCATTGGGAAAACTTACTTAACGAATATCCTGATGAATAGCCGCAATAATCTTTTTATTTATTTTTTGAAATATAGAATTTTAAGAGCTGTAATTTAAAATAAATGATGGAAGCAATATGTCGACTTTAAGAATATCTATATTCCTAGGATTCATGTGTATTCAGAAGGATCTTTAGCCGCACCTTAAAAGTTCTTACCGCTAGGACAAAGGAAAAATTTAAATATAGAAGGATGTCATAAATATACTTTTGTTTAAACATGCATAATTGTACAGTCTATATTTTATAGTTATCCATTTTTTAAACTATGCGCCATATTAAATTTACACATTTTTGCAAAACGAAAACAAAAAAGTCTGGTTATGATTTACCAAGCCCCATGTCATTTAGCTTAATCATCTAAGCGATGAGTATATATTCCAAGTAGTATACTTTTTTTAAAAATATACATCCTATATATTCAATTTTAAGCGCAGTTAATATGTCGTCTAAAATCTTATTTATCTGTTAAAATATAAAATCTTAGTTTTTTTCTTTTCTTAAATGTCAATTAGAATACACGTGTTTTGCATTGTTTTTAAGCATTAAATATAATATGTAGTTTGTAAAGTTTTTAATTACATGTGGGTAGCATTAATTTTTAAGCACCCTTTAAATTCTATTTATAGGAAAATAAAAAGAAAGGAGTAGTTCCTCGCGGATAACAACAACTTTATCTAATTATTAGAATATACGTGATTTGAAAAAATAAATAAATACTTTTTATTGTTTATGGTAATTTTTTTTTTTTCTTAAATTGAATTTGCACATGTGGGCCCTTAATTAATGTAATTTGTTATTATTAAAAAAAAAAAAAAAAATACACTCATCCGACAATACTTACTAGTTATTAAAGCATTTTTGAAAGCGAAAAGCTATTAATTAATACTTTTTTTATGTTAGTGACTTAACCTACGTTTTTCTTTTTTAATTTAATCGGAATTTTATCTTATAATTACATGCTTAGATAATCAACACGTTTATTTATCATGAGGGTAATGTATTAGATTATGAATTATGATTTTTAAAAAATTAAAAAAAAAACGCGCCAATAATTTCATTAAAATAATAGATTTTTAAAACTCTAATATGTTTGTTTTTAACTAAATTAGATGACTTGAATTCAAAATCTTTTTGTATATAAGGAGCATTACTAAAGTGTCAAAATAGAATTTTAAATTATAATCTTATAACTAATAATAATTATTAAAGATAAAGTTTAATATAAAACCAAGTAAATAAAAAACATTACTTTAACACCATCTATTATTTTAAACAAATTATAATATACTAAAATGTCTGTTCCATTTAATAAAAGACACATTGAAGGTCCTGGTTGGGCTAGAGATGTTCCAAGAGGACTTGCTGAATTAGCTACTAACTGGTTAAGCTATGGTAAAAAGGAATTCATTGGTTTCAAAAAGAATCCTGAAGTTAAATATACTAATGAAGAAGAAAAGAGAGAATTAGAATTATACAGAAACAGTCCTAATTATATTAAAACTGAAGAAGAATTAGAAGCATCTGGTGAATCTACTTTAACTAAGCAACAAAAGAGAAAGATTATTTTAGATATGTGTTCTGCCTCTGCTTGTTTATTAGGTGATGGTTATGTTAATGCCTCCACCGGGGTTATTTCTTCTGGTTTGAAAGCTGTTTATGGTCCACAATACTCCAACTCCAGTGCTATTTCCAATATTTCCGCTATTGTCTTTGCAGGTGAAGTATTCTCTATTATGTTCTTTGGTTACTTCTGTGATATCATCGGTAGAAGGGTTGTTACTTTAACAGGTAATGTTATCATGTGTGTTTTCTCTGTATTGTTAGCTGGTGCTTGGACTAAGGGAACATATGCTAGACCAACTGACTCCAAATTCTACTTAGATTCTAAGACAGGAAAGAAGTATGCATTAGCTTCTGACTCATTATGGTCATATTTGTGTTTCTTAAGATTTATGGTAGGTGTTGGTATTGGATCTGAATACCCAGCTGCATCTGCATGGTCTGTTGATATTGGTAAGCAATTAAAGGCACAAGATAGAAACATGTGGTTTACAATGTTTACAAATGCATCTATTGACTGTGGACTTGTTCTTTCACCATTCATTACATGGATTCTTTTAGTAATTTGCGGCAATGACAAGATGGGAACCGTTTGGAGAGTTACTGTTGGTCTTGGTGCAATCATCCCATTCTGTTTCTTTATTTTTAGATTTAGAATGTCTGAATCTGAAAATTTCGAAAAGAATAGATTCAAGACTAAAAAAATACCTTACTTATTAGTTTACAAGTTCTACTGGTTTAGAATTTTATGTTTTGGTTTAGTTTGGATTTGCTATGACTTTGT